>PVIH01008525.1:7887-90207 GCA_004025045.1 Sigmodon hispidus
TTTTTTTTTTTTTTTTTTTTTTTTTTTTTTTTTTTTTTTTTTTTTTTTTTTTTTTTTTTAAAGATGTTTTGATGTAAAAGTTGGGAAAAACATATTTGACATATTTGTTTTTCGCCACAGGTTAATATTGGATGGTTAGAAAAACTTACTTGCTAGTATGAAAAAACATATTTGTTCTTGATTTAAAAATAAATACTGGTGGAGCTATTTGGGCTGGCCACTTGTGTGAAACTCATTTAGTGGTAAGACAATCATTTATTTGCACCAATGCCTCTTCCCCATCTCAGGACCAGACCCAGGCTGATGTGGGATCCTGGCAGTCAAGGAAGATACATAGCATTGATCTCTGCCTTCTACATGTGCACACATACATATAACACACACAGAGAAAGAAAAAGCATGAGAAGAAAAATTTAAAAGAGCAGGATAAAATATTCAGTGTAGGACAAGGAGGTAGGTATTCATTAGAGTCAGAAAATTACAAAGTTCACATGTGATCTAGTAATTTTGCCTTCCTCAAAAGACATTAGCAAAAATTAGTATTATTGAAGATGAATTATATAATGCAATTTATTATAAATTATATTTGAAAGTTGAAATTTCCATTTTAACAGAATTACTTTCAAAATTTATTTGAACTCATTAAATCCCAACAAAAAAAATAACCAAATTAAAACAATTAGAAGGCATATTAGTATTGGCTGAGTAATTTTCTCATTTGGAGGATAATTTTAGTAGAGTCTCATGTCTCTACAGCAGAAAGTTATCCACATACATGTTCATATAATCTTTTAATTTATTTCAAGAGTTAAATGTTGATATCTTTACTCTGTAAAGAACCTTATAGTTTTCTCAACTTTAAATTATAACTCCAAAGTCATAAATTTGAAAAAAATGGCAATGTGATCAAGTGTACTGATTAATATCTAGCTTTGTTTTTGTTTATATGTCCTCAAAGACTGATGTCTATAAATCATATCTTTAGATGTTTCTCTGGAGTTGAGATATCAATGGATCAGTAAGAGTCCTAAATTGAGAAATCAATGGATCAATAGGATTTCCTGCTGGGCATCACTGAGATATTGTGGTTAAAGCTTGGAGTAGATGGGAGAAAAACTTCTATAAGGCCCATTGAATGAACAAGCTCCCTTCCACTGAGACTAATTCATAATGGTCCTTGAAGAGGCTTTGGAAGTTGGCTGCTGAAAATGAGATTATGAGATCAGGATGCTTGTGTACTCAATGGTTAACCTCCTTGTGAGGAGATTTCTACATATTTGGAAATGGCTTCACACTGATTAAATTACTATTGAGGGTAACATGTAGTCAAGTTCATGGAGAGACTGAAGTGTTTGTTGAGTAGAATTAGCTGGGGTACTTTGCTATTACGGCAACAATGAGATAGACTATGAGGTTGACTGAATAGTTTAGGCTTCTGTAAGGAAGATACCTAAAAAAAAGGGCAAATTTAAATCTAGAACTCTAAGCTCAAAGCACTACTCAAAGGAAAAGTTCTAAAAAGTTGAAGACAGCAAGGACTAAGATTTCAAAGAAAAGAAACTTGTTCACAGAATTCTCTCCAGCCAGAGTGCTTGTAGATGGTAACAAAACTGAAGTTGAAAGGAAGTCACTGTTAATCAATTCAGTCTTTGTAAGCAGTTACAGAACAGCTAGTTTTGTTGATTAGCTGTCTCCACATTCCCATCATGCCTTTTTATAAAGACAGGTAATAGTAGGTAGAATAATTTATGTTTCAGTGGGAAGTATTATGGAACAGACATGGCTCAGTTAGGACACAGTGACTGCTGAGACTGTAATTCTACTGTGTTGACTGAAAGTTAGCCAAGCAAGGGTTAAAGGGATGCTGATTAGTCAAAGAGATGGACTCTACTGCTGTGTCTGTTTGCTGCCCAGTACCCTTGCTTTGATCCATAGCATGCCCTTTACCCTGTGTGCTCCAGGAGACTCACTTCTATGCATTCCATGACTATACACATTTCTCTTGCCCTTTGGCTTTCAAGTGGGTTTAGAGGGAATCAGTAGTAAGGCAGGGGTGGAGGCGAGTGAGAGTGGGTGGAGGTGGGTATTAAGCCATTTTCCTCCTTTCTTACCTCTGGTTGGGGACAGTGCTGCCAATGGCTATATTGCATGTTGATAATTTCTGATCAATAATTACTCTTTTGTAGCTCCAAACACCTTTCAGGGTTTGGAGAAACTATTGCCCATTCCTTCCCCCTTCAGTTCTGGGGTGGCAACGATTTCCAGCTGTGACTAATCCCTGGGTATCTCAGCAAGTTATTTTTGTTTCTTAAGCTTGCCTATAATTCTTTTCATAATGTGTCTTTAAACTAGCTATTTCCTGCTAGTTCATTGATTGGTATGCTATATGGAAGGAGAAACTAGGCAGGACCAGTTCAGGGAGCTATTAACACTGAACAGTTGCCCAAAAGAATCAGCTGTTCTCAAAAAGAATGTGGGTTTGTTTCTCAGAAGCACATGGTCGCTCACAACTGTCTGTAACTTCACTTCTAGGGGACCTGACACCCTCTTCTGACTTCTAATGCCCCTGCACTCATGTGATATACTTGCATGTAGACAAAACACTCATACATATAAAATAAATATTTTAAAAAGTTAACAAAGAATCATCTAGATAGGCCAAACATATAACTTATCAAATATAGACACAGAAATCAATTTATAACCCTAGATGAGCATTGCAGAGTAACAGTAAGTGACAGCAGTGTGTCTACTGAGTTAGGGCACCAGACCCCCAAGGTATGACAGCCAGGTACATGCCATGAGAAAGGGGCTTCCAGGTGCCAGGGCTTCAGGTATCATACCTCTTGTTTCTGGTTGAGATTTGAAATGTAGAAGGAAAAGCATCAGTTTATGTGGTTTAGTTTCTACATAGACACCAAACATGAGTTTATATTCTCCATCCATTTATTTGTTCATTATTCATGTTTTTTGAACTTCTTTATAGTGTAGCTAGGAACTATTATATTCAGTATAAAATTATCCTAATACAGGGTTGAAATTATTAAACAGAGTGAGTTCTCTTTGCTGGTGATAGTGAACAGTGTGTATGAAGAAAGAAGAATTAAGCATTTATTCCCAAATATATACATATATGGACTTGAAGTCAGGTGCTTCTTACTGGACATGTCAAAGACACAGTATGACTGAATAAAAAACTGAGGATTCTTGGAGTGTTACATGATCAGTCCCTGAGAACCCTAAGAGCTTATAATTTGATTTCACAAAGCATCAACTCAAAATAAATTGTTCAAAACTAGATAGAAATAGACAGAATGGAGAAAGGCACAGAGAGACTGACCACATAAAATGCCAGTCTATTACTGTGTAATAAGAACTACACACTACTGCCTACAGTACAGTCTATCAGGTGCAGATGTCTCTGTTGTGTCATATCAACCATCCTCTCTATACATAAAAATAAAGGAAAAAAGCTTCAGCTTTAGCCCTACATCTTTAAATTTAAATTGCTTGAGGAGTTAGTACATGAGTACTGAACTGACAACATTTCCAACTCTTATCGTTCTTTTCCCATGGCTTCTTCTATAATTATTATTACAGAGATTTTGCAAAAGCCTTTTGAGTCCTGACTATAACTAGAATCTATGGAATAGTCTAAATAGTTAAAAGAAACCATAATTGCAACCAAGAAGTGTTTCTTTCTCTCCTTTTTTTTTTGTTTTTGACTTTTAAAATTTAAACATTTATTTTACATACCAACCACAATTCTCCTAGCCCCCTCTCCTCCCCAGACATACCCCCCATCCACTTCTCAAAGAAAAGAAGACCTCCTGGTGGGAATTCAACAAAGTCTGGAATATGAAGTTGAGGCAGGACCAAGCCCCTCTCTTCTGTCTCAAGGCTGAGCAAAGCATTCTTCGATGATTTTTAAAAATATGTTCTCGGATTCAATATGCCAATATTTTATTGAGTATTTTTGCACCAATGTTCACATCGGATATTGGTCTGAAATTCTCTTTTTTTCCGTGTGGCCTCATAAAAAGAGTTTGACAATGTTCCTTCTGTTTCTATGATTGGAGCAATTTGAGGAGTATTGTTGCTACTTCTCTGAAATTCTGGTAGAATTCTATGCTGACCCTCTGGCCCTGGGCTTTTTTTGGCTGGGAGACTTTTAATGGCTGCTTCTATTTCTTTGTCAATTATAAGTTTATTTAAGTGGTTTGTCTGGTCTTGATTTAATTTTAGCAGGAGATATCAAAAAAACTTGTCCATTTCTATTAGGTTTTTCAATTTGTGGAGTACAGGTTTTGAAGTATGACCTAATGATTCTCTGGATTTCCTCAGTATCTGCTGTCATGCCCCCTTTTCATTTCTGATTTCCTTAATTTGGATATTCTCTCTGCCTTTTAGTGAATTTGGATAAGGGTTTATCTATCTTGTTGAATTTCTCAAAGAACCAACTATTTGTTTCATTGATTCTTTCTATTTTTCTCTGTTTTAACTTTATTGATTTCAGCCCTGAGTTTGATTATTTTCTGCAGTCTACTCCTGGGTGAGTTTGTTTCTATTTGTTCTAGAACTTTCAGCTGTTCTGTTAAGTCTCTTGTGTAAACATCTAGTGCTATGAACTTTCCTCTTAACACTTTTTAATTTGTCCCATAAGTTTGGGTATGTGGTGAATTCATTTTTGTTGAATTCTAAAAAGTCTTTTTTTTCTTTCTTTTTTTTGGGGGGGGGGTCCAAATGTGGTTCAGTTGAGAGTTGTTCAGTTTCCATGAGTTTGTAGGCTTTCTGTGTTTGTGTTGTTGTTGAACTCTATGTTTAGATCATGGTGGTCTAATAGGATACAAGATAGGGTTATTCCTATCTTTTTTGTATCTATTCATATTTGCTCTAAAACCAAGAATGTGGTCACTTTTAGAGAAGGTTCCATTGTGTGCTGAGAAGAAGGTATATATTCTTTTGTGTCTGGGTGGAATGTTCTGTATATATCTATTAAGTCCACTTAAGTCATAACATCTATTAGAACCCTTATTTCTCTTTTAAGTTTCTGTCTGGTAGACCTAGCCATTGATGAGAGAGGGTATTGAAGTCTCCCACTATTAATGTGTGGGGTTTGATGTGCAATTTAAACTTTAGTAATGTTCTTTTACATATGTGAGTGCCTTTGTATTGGAGGCATAAATATTCAGGATTGGGACTTCATCTTGATGGATTTTTCCTGTGATTATGTAATGTCTTTCCTGATCTCTTTAGATTGATTTTAGTTTGAAACCTCTTTTGTTAGATATTAGGATAGTTACACTAGCTTGCTTTTTAAGTTCATTTGATTGGAATGTCTTTTCTCTACCATTTATTCTGAGATGTTCCTTCTATGCAGCAGAAAGATGGATCCTGTTTTTGTATCCATTCTGTTAGCCTATGTCTTTTTATAAAAGAATTGAGTCCATTGCTATTAAGGGATATTAATGAACAACGATTGTTAATTGCTGTTATTTTTTGGTGGTAGTGTGTGTGTTTCCCTTCTTTGGGTTTTCTTCTGTGGGATTATCTATTGTTTGTGGTTTTGAGAATGTATCTAACTTCCTTAGGTTTAAGTTTTCCTTCTAGTGCTCTCTGTAGGTTTGGACTTGTGAATAGGTATTGTTTAAATCTAGTTTTGTCATAAAATATTTTGTTTACTCCATCAATGACGGTTGAGAGTTTTTGAATATAGTAGTCTGGGCTGATATTCATAGTCTACAGACATTATATATAACATCTGTGTGGTGGAAATGTTCTTTGTATGTTGTAAATAAAGGACTGGTTTGGCCTATGTAGAGCACCATAGAAATGGGTGGAGAATCAGAGCACAGGCAGGTAGAAGGAGGGTGGAGTTAGTCAGTCACCATCCCACCCCCAAAGGAGGAACATGTAGAGGTACGGGCTGAGCCACGGACTGAGCCACGTGGCGGGAAGATTAATAGAAATGGGTTGATTTAGCTAGTAATGTGCTTGAGACATGGGCCAAACAGTATAAAGTATATAAGTGTCTGATTCATTTCTTTGCGGGACAAAGAGGCCGGGAAAACCTTCTACAACAAATCTGTCCAAGACTTTCTAGCTTTCAAAGTCTTCATTGAAAAGCTGAGTGTTGTTCTGATGGGTCTGCTTCTATATGTTACTTTTCTTTTTTCCTTTGCAGTTCTTAATCTCTTAATATTCTATTTTTTTAAAAAAAATTCTGTATGTTTAGTGTCTTGATTATTATGTGGTGAGAAAACTCTTTTGGTGGATCTAGTCTATTTAGTGTTCTGTAAGCTTTCAAGAAGCATTTCCATGCAAGAATTTCAGGTTAGTTGTTTAGAGATATGAGGAGCATGAGGGCATGAATTTTAAAATCTGTAACAAGTAATTTTTATTTACTTTTGTAATTAATTCTGAAATAATAATTTTTACTATTTTATTAAATAGAATTGTCCAGAGCTCAGAAAATATTTCAGGCCCCTTAGATCTGAATATTTGTCTGTATTTCTATGTGAAGATACAGATAATATACTGTAATGACTGGCCAAGGACTCCCTTTTCTGGACAGGGTCCTTTTCTATTCTCTGAAAGATAATGTGTATCTCACAATTATTTCACCACCACATCATTGTTTCTGGCAGAAAACATGCAATGAAATTGCAGGGTTTTTTATGTTAATAAATCCCTTAGGTCATTCACTGAGAAGACAATGTGGTCTTTGAGGGAATAAGGAAATTCCTCAGTGCCCTCTATAGTTCATTTTAAAAAATGCTTCTTAAATTGGCTGCTCTTTACCACAATTTGCTGATGAGCATTGGTGTCACTTGACAGTGGCATTTTCCTGATGTTTTTCTTACATCGTGGGAGTTTTCTATGCCCTGTGTATCCTGTGTAACAGAAACAATGATGTCATCAACCTTGCTGAACCAGAGGCAGGGTTCAGCAACTCTCTATAGCTATTTATCAGCCTACCTAATGATAGCCAGAAATTACAGACTTGTCAAGGATTGAGGTAGTTTAAAACATGTTTCATATGCTTTTGCCAGTGTGATATTCTTGCTTAATAGGTCTTTAGACACTGTAGGCTGTTTCTCCAGAACTATAGGCATAGACATTGTTATGAGAAGTCACAGATCAGTGCAAAAGTCTTGAGAAGTACTGACTGACTCTGACAGCCATGGTGTACCTGAATTTCCAGTTGATTTTGGAGTTTACAGCAAAGCTATGGTGTCTTTGGTTGTTAAAAGCAAACAGTCTTTCAAAGATCAATCTAGCAAAGTGATCTTGACTCTGAATTCCTGTCTGTCTATCTATTGTATGTGCTCCCATCCTTTGTTCACTGCAGGCTTTTATTTGGTCTTCAGATAATGAAACATGAATTACAGCTCCTGAATCCTGGGTGCTAAAAGGTGGTATAAATTTCTTGGAGATATCATACTAACTGGGTGGCTTGAAACAATAAACACTTATATCTTAAGGTTCCGGACACTAGAAAATTAAAGTCAAAGTATAGGTAGGTAGGCTTATATTCCTTTCACAGGCAACAAGGAAGAATCCTTTCTTACCTCTTCCAAATTCTGATGGTTTGTGGAGCTCACTGGCTTATGGCATCAGAGGGCCATCCAAGCTCCTTTTTCATATGGCTTTCTTGTGTCTTAGAAGGACATTTTCAGTAAACTTGGTGCGTAATTTTAGTCTTGTTATTTATTTATTTTGAGACAGATTTTTTAGATTTTTTTATTATGAATAAAGTCATATTTTTAATCCATGTATCGCCTTGTTCAAACACCCTTCCCCCTCCCACCGATTCTTACTATCAGTTTGGCCTTGAACTCAGAGAGATGGTTCTGTTTTCTGAGTGACAGCCTTGGTAATTCCTGTTTTAGAAAAAACCAAAACTTTTCACTATATAGCAGAAAGATAAGGCATGACATTGAGAATCATCACTCACAACTATGGAGTACCCCAGACCCATAATCTGTTTTTCTAAACAGCTGGACTCTGTACTTTGTGGATGACCAGGCTGTTTAGGAGCTATCACAATTATAGCAATGCTAGTAGATGAGGCAACTAAACTCACTCTGGGACACTGGTTCGGGGTCCTAACCCCTCACTAAGTTCAAAGTGTCCTTGCAAATAAAGGGCATCAATGGCTAACTAGGGCCAATTATCTCAATTCTAAGTCCTCTTCCTGGAATCATCAAAATTGTCCTTAAGTTGCCACATACTAAACCTAGCAACTACGCTGCTCTTGTCTCTGAAGCAAACAAATTAGCTCATTTCTGTGTGGGTCACAGAGAAAATCTCTTCTAGAAAGTTTGCCTTTGAAGGATAAACCCTCAGCAAATCTTCATGAATAGTACTTTAAAGACAGGAACTGTTACATAAACAGAGGAACTGAAGGGCAGGATATGTACTAGTCAGCCATCACAAGACAATAGAAGCTAAGTGTTTTTTAATAGTTTAGCTCAGAAAGTTGAACTTTACAAATGGGAAAGATAAGCCAGTGCCCAGACACTGACTATACATATGCTTGAATAGCCTTTCATGCTCACACACCTAGGAGACTTTTAATGGGAGCAAATTCTATGATTAAATATAACCCTGAAACTGTATTTTTTCCAGAAGTTGTCTGATAATGCATACATGTAACAGCTATGTACTAGAAAGTACATTAAAAATTTAATTCCACTGTCACACAGAGAAGCAAACCAACAGTACATGTGCCAAACAATAGCACCCCAGGGGCAAAGTGGTGGCTCTGATACCTTTTGCTCCAGAGTCTAACTTAAGTCTGTCTTATATAGAAGCAAGGAAAAAATGGGCCAACTAACAAAGAGATAGAGTGTAAATGACTGGTAAGAGTTTGCTATCTCAAGCACATCAGTGCAAAGTTATTAAAGAATTTTATGACTCATGCAGTTTGGGAAGAGAAGGATAAACTACACTGTTCACTTATGCTTTAAAAGAAAAAGACTATCAAAACCAGAGCTGTGGCCTTTGTCTCTGTGGTAACCCAAGAGGTGGAGTCAAATCACTACCACATACTCAGAAGAATGAAATGCATAGGAGATGGTTGGAAATTAGCTTTTATCCATATGTCTCCTTACTGAGGAAAAAATACTTTCCAATATGTGCTGAAATCTTCATGGGTTGAATAGAGACCTACAATGCCAAGATTGAAAAAGTTCAAGAAGTTACTCAAGACTCTAATAAATGAAGTCATTTTTCATCTGGGCTTCCAAGGTATCTTCAAGGTGACAATGGGCCTTTTTTTATTTCTAAAATAACCTGAGATGTTTCACAGATACTGAGCATAGCCTGCTATTGCTATACTTTTTATTTATTGTTAGCATGCTCACCCACTAGGAAAAGTAGAGAAAATACAAAACACAACTCAAAAAAGATGAGTTGTTTTTTCTAGGAGTCAAATTAGTGACCGTGACCCAGGGAAACACATATTTAGGTTAACCTCAAATTCAGTGTTTCAATATGATAGCAGTTTCATAATGTTTTTACAGTTAATAGGACAAAGAAATTCACAAGTCAACACATTTTTCAAATACATCAGTATGTATATTAGATATGTGAGTTTTAGCTAAATGGGAAAAGACCTCAGATGCTCTCTGATATCATTATTAACTTTTGAATTGGTAGAGGCTAGGGTCTATTTGTATATTCCAAAGGATTTACCTATCAGTCATGAGGATGTTAGGTCATATTCCAAGGTGGGTAATACATGGCTACTAAAGGGGTTAAATATGACCTTAGATTGTAGTTGGTTTTTCTTTTACTCTAGCCCCAATTTGATGCCAAAATGTTGTTGCTTATTTTTGCTCTTTTCGTGGGTCCACCACTCAGCTCCCAAATAAATCACACATGCAGGCTTATTCTTAATTATAAATGTTTGGCTTTAGCTTGGTTTTTTCTTGTCAGCTTTTCTTAACTTAAATTATCCTGTCTACCTATCTACCTTTTGCCTCTGGGTTTTCACCTTTTCTTACTTCTGTAATCTTACTTTCACTCTTACTCTGTGACTGTCTGTATGGTGGCTAGCTGGCCCCTAGCATCCTTCTCTCTTTGTTTTCTTGCTCTTTCTTTCGTCTAGATTTCTCCTATTTATTCTCTTTCCTGCCAGTCCTGGCTATCCTTTCTCCTGCCTCAGATTGGCCGTTCAGCTCTTTATTAGACCATCAGGTGCTTTAGACAGGCAAAGTAACACAGTGTCACAGAGCTAAAAACCTGCAACATAAACACAAGTAGCACACCTTAAAATAATATTCCACAACATTAGATGACTTGGCTATAAACCTGTAACAGTCTAGCCTCTTGACACCATTTAAATTCTTGTCAGTCAGTTAGCATTTGTAGTCACAGCTTCTCTTCATGAACTTTTGTTCACTGTTCCCTTGGTTGGCCAAGCATCACATTTTGCCCATGTATGAGAGCAAGTATTATTTTCATACCGGTTTTCTACCTCCTTGGACCTTCTCACATTTCTCTTTTTCTAAAAGGTTGATTTCTTGATAGGCAGGGTATAAAGTCCTATGAAAACTCAATGGAACTTTGGTTGTTAGGATCATCAGTCTTTAAACACAAGGGATTAAAGTCTTAGACTTTATTCAACCAGAATAGAAACATGTGAAAAATTAAGGAGGCATGGGAAGAGAAGGCTTTCCTTAGCTGAGCCTAAGTCTGGATGAAGCATTTTATGAGCCAGGGATTTCAGCATAACTAACTGCATTTGGTATACAAGTTTCTTACGTAGAGAAGGCATTCTTTTTAGATAGAGATCATTTTTAATAAGAATGTTAAAATACCAGTGAATTATCCTTAAGACCTAAGAATATATGACCTTCAATATGGCCTTCTTGCCTTCCCAGCTATAAAATTTCAGTTTGCTAGGAATCTCACAAGAAAACATCACTAGCAATAAATGGTATGTTTTAATCCCCTCATGCAACCTTTTTTTACCCTTAAGGGAGAAAGCTTAGCTCTTTTCTCCCAAGTCTGTCTTGTTGGATGTTCCCAGTTTAAGCTCTTAAAAGATCACATTCTAATTCTCCCCTCCACTTTAATCTTTGCTTACTACTTCAAGATATCTTATTTGAAACCTTTGTTCTCATGATGGCTTAGGGAAGAAACATTGAGTTTTCTTCATTGATTTGAATATATTGGATTCATTGTGTATCAGTGAGATTATATGCAAAATTAGCTTCTCCAGGCTTGGTCTGATAATACATGAGTTTCATGCAACTCATTAAATACACTGATAGATATTTAAAATTGAAGTTGATATGTACCCAGTTCATGTGTTAGAGGACTTACTAAGCAGATAAGTATCTGAAATTTTAGTGAGTGACTTTCCTTGCACAGCTGACAGTCACCACCTATCAAGGCTCTTAG
This sequence comes from Sigmodon hispidus, assembly GCA_004025045.1. Classification (NCBI taxonomy): domain Eukaryota; kingdom Metazoa; phylum Chordata; class Mammalia; order Rodentia; family Cricetidae; genus Sigmodon; species Sigmodon hispidus. The sequence continues at coordinate 19,300 of PVIH01008525.1, forward strand.
TAAGATTTTTTTTTTTTTAAACATTAGAAACTAATGAATAAGAACAGGAGAGAGAAACTGGTCAGTAAGTTTTAGGAGCAGGAACCTTGAAAAGGAACAGTCTAATTCTTTTTTTTTAATGTATGTAGTTTTTAATTTTTTCCCCATATCCACTACTGCTCTGTCTCTCTCCCTTCCCCCAGTCCTCCCCGTCTCTCCCTTCCTCCTTCCCTCCTGGCCTTTCCTCACTCCCCAGAGAAGAAAAGAAATCCCAAGGTGAGTCAGTTTGGTCTGGCACATCCAGTTGAGGTAGGACTGAGTCCCTCCCCACAAGTATCAAGGCCAAGAATGACATTTCTCCACTAGGCCTACCCTTTGAGAAGCCAGTTCATTGCCCTGGAATACACTTTGGTCCAATTGCAAGAGGCTCTCTCTCCGAACTGCCCACGCCTTCACAGGGCTGAGCTAGCTGAAAAGAGTGAAAAGAGCAGAGGGATTGGGATCACGATGAGGAGATCCATGGAATAGGCAGTTCTGGGTACTAGCAGGCTCTGAAGAAACAGCTGGTGAACCTTCATGGAACGAATCTGGACCCTCTGAATGTAGGTGACAGTTGAACAGTCTAATTCTTGTTCTTGGCCAGAAACTGGACCTTGATTCTGGCCCCCTGGTCAGGAATATTAGAATGGGTCTCTTGTTTCTGAATCTCTCTTCTAAATGAGCACTTCTGATTAAAAGCTATATGTGACAGAAACACCAGACCAGATACCCATTCCTTCCAGTGAAGAGATCTCTGGATTTTCAGAGTGGAAATGAGGCATATTTATTATAATCTTAACAGTGATGCTATCAGATTTTGGTTCTTGTATATTCAAAGCCCATCTTATCTTAATTATATCTCCTCTTATAGTTGATCAGCTTTCAAATGGTCCTATGCACCTTAACTCAAACTCTGAGATCTTTTGATTGCACTCCAAGTCTTAAAATGTCAACAAGAGTGGAAACTCTTAAGTTCTATATATCTGAATTTCAGCCCATCTCCTAAATGGGTCTCAATTACTGGGACGAGTATGTTACAGAAAATAGCAGGCTTAGAGGTACTTATATAAACTCCTTCCTCACAGTCTGTTTTAGACCCTACCTCCTATTTCTCTGGTAATACTACATAGGTAAATATCACTTTTGTTACTCCTTAGGACTTGAATTATTAGGACTTGAGCCCCATTAAGAGTAAGTTAATTTTTCCTTGTCAAAGGCATGGGATCTTCCTATGGCCTTAAGTAGAGACAGACCATTCTGATGTGCTCCAAATATTAGAACACAACATACTACTATCTCTTAATCCAAATAGCTGGTGGATTACCTCATTAGGAGACCATTTCACTGGAACTGCACTTGCTTAGGAGATGGAAGAAAGAATTATTTCCTTAATGAGATAACATGTTTATCTTTTCTAGAAGCTTTTCTTTGGTTATAACCACTTGCAGTTTTCTTTTTTGGAAAGACATAATTTTTCTTTTCCTTCTTTCTATCTTTTTCTTTGGGATATTGGCCAAGACCCTAAGCATATTTTCCCTGATACTCTGGGATTTCTGTCTTTCACTGAGGCATGCATCTCTTCTGTTGCACAGATGTTTGTTAATCTCTATTGCTGAGTGCACTGGCCTTTCTGGACCCCTAACTCAGAATGCATGGCTTTCCTCCACTAATATAGTCTTCTCATTTTGGCCTTGGCCAAGATTTACCGATTGCCTTTCCCTCACACTCAAATAAAATGAGCTTCCTTCTCAGTCTGATCTCTTTTATTAACTAATTCATCTTTATTACACAGGGAACTGGATTTTTCCTTTGTAATAAAATATAATGTTACATATTACAATGGGTAGCATAATGAAAGTTGACCCTGGAAATATCAAGGGATTAATGGCCTTCTTGCACTTCTTTATTTTTTAATTTTTCTTTAAAGAAGAGGAGATGACTGTGCTCAGCTTCTTTTATCTAAATGTGGTGGGTGGTAGAACATTCCAGATCTCCACCCACAGTTGATCATAAGAATTCCAAGCCAGATTCACCTGTGGGCAGTTCTGTTATTGTCTCACCTGAAGGAATTCTTAAGATAGAAGGCAGCCTTCATTTTCAAGATAACCTGGGAGTCAGTGATAATCTTAATTGTCACTTAGAAATTTGTGCTTACTAAAACTTCTTCTAAAAATAATATTTGTATAAGTGACACACACTAGCCAGTTGTGCCACTGGAGTGTACTTTCCGGTCCCTCCTCTCAGAGTGTGATATGAATTTTCTGACCCTGCTTTTCTGGCCTAGCTTTGAGGTTTAGACTTGTTTGCAGTCTTGCTCCAACTTACTCTTCAATAATTACATAAATGCTTATGTTAATTTTATGTTGATTGGCTTAGGGCTTAGGCATATAAATTGTTAACTTTTAATCTTTAAGTTAATACATGATTAATTAAGTAGCTTAGTAGTTTTGTTTTAGTGTAGCATTTTGACTTTTTTGTGTGTTTGCTGTGCATTTTTTTGGTCTTTTGTGTATGTGTGTGTTGTGTGTCTGTTGATTTCTCTCCTGGTTTTCTCTTCTAAAATAGCATGTCTTTTGATTTTAATTTTAAAGTCAACTTATTATTTATGAACTATATAAGTTGGATTAACCTAGCAGTATTTATAATCAAATGAATTTTAGCATTTGATCATAAATCATTGCTTACTACTTTTTTGTAGTAAAAAAATTTTAAAGACAACACAATAACATATAGTATTTAGACACTACGGAATCGCTCAGAAGATGGGATAAAGAACTGTTGGGGTCAGGAGGACCCTGAGAGAGTATAGCCTGAGAAATCAATTAAGCATGGCTCAGGGGGGTCTACAGAGAATGAAGAGGCAGTCATGGAGACTTCGTGGCTTGCTTGACTCTAGTGTCTCTGCATATGTTATGGTTGTTGGCTTGGTGTTTTGCGGGGACAGTGGGAATGGAGTGTCTCTTATTCTTTTGCCTGCTTTCTCTTACTAGGTTGCCTTGCCCAGCCTTGCTATGAGGATTTGTGTCTTGTAATGCCCTGTTCAGTTGATACCCTTGGGAGACCTGCAAGAAAATGGTGATCTAGAAGAGAGAGGAAGTGTGTGTGTGTGTGTGTGTGTGTGTGTATGTGTGTGTGTGTGTATGTGTGTGTGTGTGTGGTGTGTGCATGCTAGAGCATGGAGTGAGGGTGGTGGGGGAGGCTGAGGCTAGAAGGAGTGGAGGGAGGGGAAGCTGTAGTAGAGATGTATTATATGAGATAATAAAAAAGTTAAAAAGTATTTGAAGTTTTTCATTCCATTAAAACATTGTACTTATAAGATAATAATTTCATTGTATACAAATTATATGTGGTACTGAAAAAATAGCAAAGTCTGAGAAAAATAGAATAAGTTTGGTAATGTTAGATTCCCTCATCTTTATCTCAAATATACCTCTTTCTTCTTTATGGGAGTGGGGCAATGGACACTGGGTTTCTCCACGGAGGAGATGGGTGGGTAAAATGGGAAATTAAGCCCCAATATTAGCTCACATATACTGGGAATATGTTCTAGTTTTAAAAAATATATTTTTATTTTATAAGAATGTTGCCTGTATGCATGTATATACACTATGTATGTATCTGTCCTTGGAGGCCTGAGAGGCTGTCCAGTACCCTAGAACTGGACTTACAGATATCTGTAAGCCATCATGTAGGTGGTGAGAACTGAACCTGGATCTTCTACAAGAGAAGTGAGTACTGTGAACTACACAGCCAAGTCTCCACTCAGACACTATCTAACCTTCATCTCTCTTGCTCTTCTGATGAAGGAAAATAATAATAAACCCTAATAAACATGTATAGTTTTAGGGAGGTGAACATTTTTGTAGTTAGATTATATTTAGTGTAGAAAATGAGATATGTGGGAAAAATAAATAGCTTATCTTTTTTCTTCTTCTTCTTCTTTTTTTTTTTTTAAAGCTCACTACACTACTTGGTGGAATGCCAGGGCTAGTGTGACTTCTCCCGCTACAGCAGGATTTCATGAAACAGATACCATTATTCTCCTGTCATCACACAAGGGAACAAAATGTTAAAACAAACAACTAAAAACTAAGCAACTTGCCCATGATTTACAACTTGACAGGAAAAAGTAAGGACTGTTAACCAGGCTGTTGACCCTTAGACACGATTACACACTATATTTCATGTTGGTTTTGGGCTGGTTCTTCTGTGGAAGCAGTGCTGAGAAAGTGAGAAACCTATAGAAAAGTGCTTAGAAATTTTTGATTGGGAATGTGAAGATAAAGACAGAATACCAGCCAAGCCACTTACAGGGAAAATTCATATTTTCTCTTCAGTTGGAACAATAAATGTAGTTTGAAAAATATTCTACTCTCTAAAGCAGTGGTTTTCAACCTATGGGTCATGATCCTTTTGGGGGTTGCCTATCAGAAATATTTCATATCAAATCACATCATGATTAATAAAAATAGCAAAATTATAGTTATAAGGTATAGTAAGTAGTTTCTGGCTTGGCCTAGCTCTGAGGTCTGGACCCACAATCCCAAATAATTACACAAAGTTTTATATTAATTACATGCTGTTTGGCCTATGGCTCAGCCATATTATTTGGTAACGCTTATTCTTAATCTAAGCCATGATTAGCCAAGTGGCTTAGTACCTTTTCTCAGAGCATTTTCTTCTTTCTTCTGTGGCTACCTGGCATCCTCTTCCCAGAGTTTTCCCAGTCTAGTAGCCACACCCATATTTCCTGTCTGCCTTCTGGCTAATCAGTGTTTTATTAAACCAATTGGAGGGACAAATATTTACAATGTACAGAAGAATACTCCCACAACAATAATAAAATAATTTTATGGTTGGGAGGTCACCACAACATGAGGAACTGTATTAAAAGGTCACAACATTAGAGGGGTTGAGGTCCAGAACCACTGCATTAAAGTGTTGACACAAGAGTTCAATAACTAGACACACCTGTAAATATAAAAAAAGGAAGCAAGAAACAGCTTTTACCAACAGAACACAGTTTCTGTTGGAACCAGATGTGAGTGACTATGGCCCCAGGAACAGATTCAAGTTACCATAAATTCCAAGACACAACATGGCAGCAGTTCTTTGTAGTGCTATATTAGCAGAACAATAAAAATAGCAAAAAGCACACATCAACATGCTTTTCAAACACACCAGTAGAACCTCAAGTAGGTTGTTTATAATGACTCAAGGTATTTGGCAATAGATCTCGGATACTCCACAGCAGCATTCTTTAGGTTGCTGGAAAGGTTCTACCTGTTAGTCATAGGATGTTAGGTTATACAGAGAAGGCCGAGGGGTCTAGAGATATTTAAGAGATAAACTCTGACTATGCTGTGGACATGCAACATTCCAATTTCTCCTTAGTCACTGTAGTTCTAATGAGCCTGATAGAAAGCTGCAGGTTAGGTTATGTGTCTTAGACTTTCTAGTGTTGTGATGAAACACCACGACAAAAAGCAACATAGGGGTATCATCAAAATCAAGGAGGGCAGGAACTCAAACAGGGTAAGAACTTAGTAGCAGGAGTAGATGCAGAGGCCATAGAGGAGTGCTGCTTACTGGTTTGCTCAGCCTGTTTTCTTATAGAATTCAGGCTCACAAGCACTATTCACTTTGCCATGAAGTGCTAATTAAGAAAATACCCTACAAACTTGTCTATAGCCCTTTTCTTTGTTTAAAGTTTTTTTTTTAAATCATACCCACCTCTTCCCCCTCTTTCCAACCATTCCCCAGCTTCCCCACAACCCCATACCCTCATCTGTTCCTCAGAGAGAGTAAGGACTTCTAGGGTGAGTCAATGCAGTCTGGCATATGGAGCTGAGGTAGGTCCAAGCCCCTCCCCCCAGTATCCAAGCTGAGCAAGGTGTTTCTCTGTAGAGAATGGGCCCAAGAAGCCAGTTTATATACTTGGAATAAACTCTGGTCCCACTGCCAGTGGATCCACAAATTTCCCACACCATTTGACTGTCATCCACATTCAGGGGGTCTAGTTCAATCCCATGAAAGTTCTCCAGCTGTCAATACAGTCGGTGAGCTCTCAATAGCTCAGGCCAGCTGTCTCTGTGGGTTTCCTCATCATGATCTTGACCCATTTGCTCATATAATCTCTCTCTCTTCAACTGGACTGGGAGCTGGACCTAGGGCTTAGCTGTGAATCTCTGCATCTGCTTCCAGCAGTTGCAGGATGAAGGTTCTATATTGACAATTAGCAGAGTCATCAATTTGATTTTAGGGTAAAGTCAGTTTAGGCACCTTCTCCACTATTGCTTGGAGTCTAAGCTGGGATCATGTTTGTGGGTTCTTGTTATTTCCCTAGTACCAGGTTTCTCTCTAACTCCACAATGGCTTCCTCTATCAAAGTATCTATTTTGTTGCTCTCCCTCTCTGTCCCTCCCTCAACCATCCCATTCCCTCATGTTCTCTTCCCACCTCCCCTTATTTCCTCCCCCTTATGGTCCCAATGTACCCAGAAGATCTTTTCTATTTCCCCTTCTGGTGGGGGGGTGTTGTCCATGATGTCTTTCTTAAGGGCCTCCTTGTTACCTATCTGCTCACAGGTTGTGGATTCTAGTCTAACTATCCTTTGCTTTAAGTCTAAAATCCACTTAAGAGTGAATTCACACCATGTTTGTCTTTCTGGGTCTGGGATACCTCACTCAGCATTTTTTTTTCTAGTTCCATCCATTTGTCTGTAAATTTTAGAATGTCATTTTGTTTTAACTGCTAAGTAGTACTCCATTGTGTAAATACAACACATTTAAAAAAAAACATTCTTCATTTGAGGGGCATCTAGGTTGTTTCCAGGTTCTGGCTATTACAAATAATGCTGCTATAAACATAGTTGAGCAAATGTCTGTGGGGTAAGAATGTATATACTTTATGTATATTCCCAAGAGCAGAATTGCTGAATCATGAGGTAGATTGATTCCCAGTTTTCTGAGAAACCACTATACTGATTTTCAAAGTGGCTGTACAAGTTTATATTCCCACCAGCAATGGAAGAGTGTTTCCCTCACTCCACATCCCATCCAGTAGTCCATAGCCCAATCTTATTTTCTGGATTAGGCTCCATCCTCTCTGCTGATTCTATCTTGTGTCAAGTTGAAGTAAATTTTCCAGCACAATTGACCCCTTGTCTACTTGACACACAAACACATCACCATTAAACCATAATTCTTTTCTCATTCATCCTGAAGATCTCACATTAACACATAAATAACTTTAAAAATCCAGTCCTTACAAATTAAAACACACCAAAAGTTTAATCTCTCCAAATAGGCAGCCCCTCTAAAAATCTAAAATCTTTTAAAAAAGTTTTAAGTCTTTCAGCCATGAGCTCCTGTAAAAAAATCAAAATCAGCTTAAATGTTTTATTCAAGAGGGAAGAACCAAGGCACAGTCACGATTTGGCCAAAGCAAAACCAAAATCCCAATAGTGTAAATAACTAAATGCCCAATTATCTTGGATTCACTCATTATCTTCTGGATGCCTCCAAAGGGCTTGGGTCACATCTCCAGCTCTGCCCTCTGCAGCACACACAGCTTGTCTTCTATGTTCTGGCTGGCACCATTCCCCTGATACTGCTGTTCTTGGTGGTTATACTTTGATAATGACATCTCTGAAATGCTGGGGTCTTCAGCTGCAACTGGCCTTCACTTCACTAATAATCTCCTCTGGGCTCTCTTTGTGGACTCCAGCCATGCTACACAGCACCAAGCCTCAGTTTCTTTCCCTGACCACTTTTGCATCTTCAAAACCCACACCATCTGGATGATTCTTACATTGCCATCACAAGGAACAATCTTGGCCATGTCTGGAACACAACTTCCATGTGATGACTCCCAGGAAACATTTTCCAAAAGATTTCACCTCAATGATGCTGGTACCTTCTTAATCACTGCTAATTTCTCGGGTCCAGCTGACCATCAGTGAATATCCTAGCAAAGCAAGATTTCACTTTAGTATCTTGTTAATCACAGTTGATTCTTCAGTCCCTGCTAACCAGCACCACAGAATCTTAATTCAAAATAACAAATGACCCTGCTAGAGTCTTTAAACTTGTCTGAAACTTCACAAGCCAGGCCTCCACTGTCTGCATTGTCCTCAACATTCTTATCTTCCAAGATCCTGTAGGACAGGATCCTGAGATCTCAACATTAGAGATCTATTCTAAAGTTACAAAGCCCTCCCACATTAGATGAAATCTTTATATCATTTCTCATATCCATTCACAATGACTTTCTGATAATAAATCTACATTTTTTTAAAAAAGATTACTTTTAAAGATAAATAAAGTGATTCTTTGGAACTGCAATATGCACTCTGCCAAAAAAAAAAAGGGTTGGCTGAAAAGAAGTACTTTCTGCTTGCTCATGTTCTGTTCATCTGTAACAAGTTATTTAGGAATACATGTATATGGGTTATGGGGTGACTTCATTTTTAATCACGTAAGGGAGATGAAAATATTTATTATAATCATTCAATTGAAAAATAGAATGTAATGACATTGTGATTTCTGTATTGCCTGAAAGATTTTGTTAAAGAATATAAACTGTAAAAAAAAATCATACAATAGAAGATACAGAGAAAAAGAATAAAGAAGGAAACCATTAAAAAAAAAAAAAAAAGACCTCCCACAATTCTCTCCAAAACACACGAACAGATCTCTCACAGTAATACCTCACTATCCTGGTACCAGCTATCCTAGTTAGGGTTTCTATTGTGATGAAACACCATGGCAAAAAGCAACGTGGGAAGAAGAAGGCTTATTCCGTTCACATTTCCATACAGCAGTTCATCCTTAAAAGCAATGAGGGCAAGAAATGAAGCAGGGTACGAATCTACATGCAGAAGCCATGGAGGAATGCATAACGGCTTGCTTTCCATGGATTGCTCAACCTGCTTTCTTATAGAATCCAGGACTACCACCCAGGGTTGGCATCGACCACAATGGACTTCCTTCATGAACCTCTAACAAAACTGTCCTCCAGGCTTGCCTATAGTCAGATATTGTGGAGACATTTTCCTGACTGACGTTCCCTCCTATCTGATAGCTAGCTCGTGTCAAGTTGATATAAGCTATACAGCATTTTATACTTATTTCCAGAAACTTGCCTTCACAGTCCACGTGAAGGTGAAACTTGTGAAAACAGGAAAGATGATGCCCTTCTGGCTATTATCCCCGAGGGTCCACTATTGCTGAGGCTAGTCTTTTATGAAACACATTTTTTCAGCAACACGGGACTCTGTAATACATTCGTCGTCCACAAACTTCTCTTCCTTGAATGTGGTGTACTCCGGTTCTCAGCCATCGGGATTCCACCACGCTAGAATTCTCATAGGGCTGGGATCCTTAGTCCTGTTACATGCTGTGAAAAGGTGCGTTTCACAAAAATAAACATGACACCTGCTCTTGCGACTTTTTCCAGGAAGATACGCTAATCTACTTCGTAGTTACTGTCCCCAGACATTTCTTTCGTTCTTTTTCTGCCTTCGCCTGCTTTCTGCCACAGGCAGTTACAAATCTGGTCAATAACCATCTAGGGAGGACCTGAATTAAGCTCTAAGGTCAGAGATCATTCAGGCAGATGAACCTTAGGGTAGATAGAACAGGGGCAGGGCATGACCTAGTACCTGGCAGCGCCCCGGATTGGAGGAAGAGAAGGTTGTTCCTTCGAGGCTGCTGCTGATTGGCTGCAGGAGGGAAGACTTATGACGTACTTAAAAGTTGAGCAAACACCTCCTCCTCACCCGCGGCCCCCCGAGCCAAATATTTTCTTTTTTTTTTTTAAGTAGGGAAATCAGAGACAGCTGGGTCCATATTCAGGAACTCTGGGCGGCGAGGGACCATTCAAAACCCACAAGGTAAGAAGGCAGCAGGAAGGGCGAGTGGGATGCAGGCGCGATCTCTGTCTCCAAGATGCATTTGGAGCTCCCAGCTCAACTGCGGGACTCCAGCTGTTGGCGCGGAGGTCGATCTCCCGGGAGTTCCCGTTCCCTGATCCTTGCGCGGCCCGGTAGCGCCTAGAATCCCGCTGTCAAAGAGCTGGGGATGGTGGCAAGCTTTAGGCCTCGTCACCCAGCCTTCCTGAAGGGAGGAAGGGCAGTGGGCTGAGCTCCTGGGCTTCTGAATAGGGAGGAGGAGGACAATGCACTTTTTCAGGGGTGGGAGCTGGTGAGTGTGGCGCTGTTGCTGGGCAATTTAGGTTGATAAAATTTAAGTTGCAGAGTACATAACATCTGTTGTTGGACTGAAAGTTTCTTGGCCAGTGGTGGCTGATGGAAGGAGCAAGATTCTCCCTGAACACCCTCCACCCCCACACCCCCTTGGCTCAGCGGAACTGAGACACAGAACATCCCACGTCTCTCTTTGGTTTGGGGCTGGTCACTCTGTCTGAGATAGAGTCCTGGCTGGGTCAGAATGTACTCTAATTGAGATAGGTATGAGAGAGAACGTTGGGCAACTTGGGTTCCTGATCTCCAAAACCCTTGATCCCTGCGCGGCTGTGCAGGACGGGCCAATGCTCAAGGAGATGGCTCTTTGGACTTTGTTAATGACTCTCTCTGATTTAATAAAAAGAGAGGGAGAGAAATGGTGAATAAATGAATTCTTTCCTAAATTAGTAGTGACTGACGTTTCTTGCATATTATGGGTCATGAACTGTGAGAATGTGGGTAATGTGTAGCTGTGACTTTGTACACTGCACTGGACGGCCAGTGATATGCACAGAACCATTGCAGTTCTTTGTACAAAACACAGATGGCATTGTGTGTACATTATGCCACCCCATGAATCTTCCCTGCCATGAAGGTGAGCTGGCTGCATAAACTTGTTGACTATGTAATCTAATTGTTATTCTGCAAAGTGATTTAGGAAGGCAAAGGTTGAGTTTGTTTATTGGAGGTATTCCCCCCAATCTTCTAGAAAATCCTATTTCTTATCACACTTACTGTATTCATTGAATCTAAGGTGTCTTCGATTTAAGATGCATCCCTACTTTAGAAATGCTAAAATGTGAAAACCTGTCTTAAACTTGTTGAAATAGTTAAAACGGTAATGAATTTTACATGTTCACCTGTGTTTAAGGAGTGGCATTCAAGAAAGGCTCTTTCAGTTTGGGTTGGATTTCTTTCTTCCTGATAAGCATAATTTACCACAATGTGGCAAAGAGTAAGAGCAAGTTGTGTCTTCTTCTAGGGGTGGGGCTATGCTCACATTGGAGGAAGCGGCAGGTTTGGCCCTTTTTCACATTTAGTGTTTAGCGCATCCGAGACTGCCTCAGATTGCCAGTGAAGAAGGCTCACAACAGCCTTGAGAGTTTGTTGGATTTTGTAGATGATTCACAGACAGATAAGGTGTGAATCAGGTTCACAGAGTAAGTTCTTGAAATGGTGCAGAGATTATTTCAAGGAGGCGAGCCTGAACTCCTTGGCATATGTCTCCTGCTGGAAATGTCGGTTCCTGGTTAGCGTGGTTAATGATACACTGCTGGAGGCTTAGGTGGGTGCCCAGCTCTTTCGTTTCTTGTCTTAGTGATTTGTTTTTCTGTTTAGTGTACTTCTGCTGGATATGTACAGGCTGATTTATATGCTAAAACTCCAGTGCACTATTACTGCACACTGCCCACTCTCTACTGAGCTTAATGGAATCAGAATAATATTGCTAAAGGGACCTTTTCTTTCTTTAAAAAAATATGTAATTATGTTTAAACCTTATTTAGATGTGCCCCCCCGTGTGTGTGTACGTGTGTGTGTGTGTGTGTGTATGTGTGTGTGTGTGTGTGTGTGTGTGTGTGTGTGTGTGTGTGTGTGTGCTTGTACTGGGGTGGGAAAAATGCATTTACAGTCCAGTTCTTATTTATTTATCTATCTTGCATGCTCTATTGTGTAAGTTTTTGTAGTGTATATTTAAAATTTCTCATTTATTTTAAGATAAATAATTAAAACATTTTTACCCAGACCACAAAATCATAAAACTATATATAAATGGGTACCATGTGCTGTTTTGATAACATGCATATATTATGTACTGTTTGAATCAGGATGAATATATAATCTTTTCAAACATTTGCAATCTTTTTTTTTTTTTTTACTAAGAATACTGTAAAATTCTCTTCTAGTTTTTCAAAATACATAGTACATTTGTATTATACCTATCTAATGTGAAATAAATTTATTTTTTGATGGCCAATCACTTTGGGTACAGAAGGAAATAAATCACATTTTCTCACCTGGGCTATAAAATGTAGCAAAGAAACACGAATGCAGCTCATAACCATTTGGATTGAACCACAGTTCAGAACTGTTTTCCATTTCACTGAATCTAAATGTGTGAGCCAAGAGAGTCAGGTTTTTTGTTTGTTTGTTTTGTTTTTGAGAAAGGGTTTCAGTAATGCCCTCCTGGAATTCACTAAGAACCAGGCTAACCTTCAACTCACAGAAAACCACCTGCCTCTACCTCCTCAGCGCTGGGATTAATGGCCTGCACCATCACCTCCTGGCTTCAAGAGTCAGGTTTTTCTATCATTGCATGATAACAGCTGAGGGATTGAGACAACATGGAAATTCTCAGACTAGATAAACTAACAGTAAGAGATCTGTCCTCAAAGTCTCTCTATAGTTACTTTTGTTACTGTGATAAAAAGATGCCTGATAGAATCAGTTTCGAAGGAAAAATATTTTTCTTGGCTCGAATTCTAAGAAGGAATGAAGTCCATCATGGTTGGAAGACATATGAGAGTGTGCATGTGAGGCTGCTGATCACATGTGGCCAATAGTCAAGATGTAGAAAGAGATGAATGCTGGTGCTCAGGATATTCCTCTTTCCTTTTATTTAGCCCAGGATGCCACCCTGTGAGATGGCACCACTCACATTCAGGGAGGGTCTTCTTGCCTCCTTTAAACCTCTCTGGAGATGCCTCACAGACACACCAGGGGCGTGTCTCCTAGGGCATTCTAATTCTAGTCAGGTGATTTCAAATTTTACTTTTTAATTTTTATTTGATTTTTTTAACCATTTGGCTAGCACTTTTATAATAGGTTCATCATGGAAATGTTTGAGAAATGTACTAGGGAAGAGGAAGAGAATATCTGGGGCCAGTGCCTTTGCAATTCCAGGCTTGGTTCCAACAAGCCCTGGAGTTGGGAGGGATTTGGCTTAGTTAGAACTAAGCCATTGTCAGATTCTCTATTGACACTGGAACTCTTGAAATTCCCAGGAACACTGCGGTCTGGGAAATGGGTAAGAAGCATAGGTAGGGAGCCACTGTGTTACTTTACATATACTAGGAAGATATGTTATATGAAAATATACCAGTAGGTATTTTGTTTTAAAATATTAATGTATATGGCTGAGAGACTGAAAGCACTTGACTGCTCTTCCAGAGAACTGGAGTTTGGTATTTAGCTCCCATATCAGTCATCCCATAAGTACCTGGAACTGCACTTCAAGGGCTTAGATGCTGTCTTCTGGATTCACTGGCTGTACTAATACACACACACACACACACACACACACACACACTCACACACACACAGAGTAAAATCTTAAAAAAATACTAAGCATATTTTAAAATACACCTATAATTTTTGAATAAACTAAAAAGACAAATATAAACAAATTACATTTCTTATTTCTCCATTTGAAGTCTATTAACCCTTTCATGGTCACTTAATATTTAATCCAGGTGTATATCTGATTGCTGCAAATAACTTGGCATTGAAAAATCTCTCCATGTGATTAGTAGCTTCAGTCACTGAATTATGGAGAGTAGGAATGTTGTAAAGATTTAAAACAAATGGTCCCTAAGACATGTCTGCATACAGAGACCTGAGATGGAACATTTGGTTTCAATTCTTCAATAAAGAGTGTACATTCCTAAGCTTATTCATTTCCCAGTGGATGTAATAGAAGTTAGGGGAAGCCATGCTTAGGTCTTTATTTATATTTTGTGATTGTACATTGGCCTAATGCAATGTTTCTCAATCTTCTGTTTTTTTTTTAAAAAAATATATTTTTTAATGTGCACTGGTGTTTTGCATATATATATGTGTGTATATATATATATATATACATATATATATTCTGTGTGAGAGTGTCAAATCCCCTGGAACTGGAGTTACATACAGTTGTGAGCTGCCATGTGGATACTGGGAATTAAACCTGGGACCGATGGGAGAGCAGCTAATGCTCTTAACCGATGAACCACCTCTCATCCTTTTTAACACTGTAACCCTTTAATAAGGTTTCTCATGTGGTGATCAAAACCATAAAATTAATTTTGTTGCAACTTCATAATGTAATTTTGGTACTTTCATGAATCATAATGTAATATGATATCTGATAAGTGGATATCTGATAGGCAACCCCAAAAGGGTCATGACTCACAGGTTGAGAACTGCTGATCTAGTGATTCCTTAGTTTACAGATTTTTTTTTATGAGTATATGTTTTACAAAGGATTGGAAGAACTTAGAGGAATTTTTGATATTTAATAGAAGAATTAAAAGATCTGGGGAAGGCCTGGTGGGGGGGAGATGGCTTATTTGGGAAATTACTTGCTATGCAAATATGAGAGCCTGCAAAGAGCAGCTGGAGATGCTGTTACATAGGTGTGTTCTATTGCTACGGAGGGCTCTGTTGCTATCAGTATCTCTCTGTGCAGCTCACCGAGGTACTCTGATGACTGTTCGAGTCATTTTCAGTTCCCAGTGACTCCTATGTGAGCAGGAATATACTGGAGAGCTATTCTTTTATACAGAGAAGAATGCTTTTAAACTTACAGTTTTGTATTTGAAATGCAAATATATTGGAGGGAAAATAAGTAGAATTTGCAGGTAAAGGTCTTCCCTTTCCCCTTGGTTACGTGGCACTCCTTTCTCTTATCTTCGTGTCTCTCCCCAGCTCCTTCTTCTCCTGTTCTCCTCACACCCCACTCCCACTCATGTTGCTCTCTCTTATCAGCGCTCAGAATTGACAGCTGATTTCACTACAGTCAAAATGTAAGCCTGAATCATTCCCCCTTGACTGAAAATAAACATGACATTTACTTCCTAACATTTTTGTGAAAATCATAAAATCCTGCAACAGGAATCCAGAGCAGCTCTCACAGTTATCACTGATAAATACCTCCTCCTGTCAATGTGA
Organism: Sigmodon hispidus; assembly: GCA_004025045.1. Lineage (NCBI taxonomy): Eukaryota > Metazoa > Chordata > Mammalia > Rodentia > Cricetidae > Sigmodon > Sigmodon hispidus. The sequence continues at coordinate 34,493 of PVIH01008525.1, forward strand.
TCCCAAAGCTTCCCAACTGATGCTTTACTTACAACCTCCTGTTTCCACAGTGCTGGAGGAAAGAGCTGCTTCCATGCTAGGCACCTGCTTTTCTTCTCAGCTCCTGTCCTCAGTCCATTTCCTGTTTCTTGATGACCTTATGGGACTGGGAAGCTCTGCCCTGAGACTAGGTTTCAAAGTTCACCGATTTACAAGTGACCATAATAGCTTCTATAATCTCAGTCTGCTTTGCTCTCCAAATGTCCAGAGGTCTAGAACTTACCTTGGCAGGGGCCTCAGGAAAGACTTCCAGTCGGCAGAAGAATAGGGGTCAAGAGGGGGAGCATTGATAATTGACTAAAGCTGGATGCCAGATTCTTTTTGAAGCCAGAGTAGGTGAAGAGTCAAAGTGTGTCAAATGTCCTTGTCTGAAACCATCCCTGGCCTTTGGCAAAGCAGAGAACAACTTGCAGGTTTGAAGCTTCACTCTAGGAATTCTGCTTCTGTTCCAAAGTGAACCACCCAGGCACACTCCAGTGCCCTATTCTTCATCTTTGAGAAAGGGACAATAATACAATTTACTTAAAATCTTTTGTAAGAAGGAAATTAGTATCTGTGAAGAGTGTAGCATAGTGCTAGGTTTGTAGCATTTAATCAGTGGTAACTGTTACTTATTTTAAAATGTAGATTACAGGAATTTAACAATTTTAGAATTTCTTATAAAAAGCCAATGTTTCTTCTTGACATTCCCAGTTTGTGATAGTTTTGTCTTCTAGTTTCTTCAGACTGTATGGCTTTCCATGATATGTGTCCCCCTGCTGTCTCCAAGCCCACACCCTCTCCAGAAGAGGAGAGGATGTCACTGAGTTTAGGATGACTTAGGTTAATAACCAGACTTGGGCTGGGACTTGGGAGAAGGGGCACTAAGTAATGGGAATGTGTGCATGTGTCTTCATTTAGGGCTGCAAGGGAAACTCCTATGGTCGTATGTGAATTTAAGAAGTGCAATGTGGGTTACCTCTCTCTCTCTCTCTCTCTCTCTCTCTCTCTCTTTCTCTGTGTGTGAATATTTCCTCATATTCAAAGGAAACACTGTCTTTGGAGATGGTATTTAGGAACAAAGAGGTTCATGTCCATGAGACGTTGCATAGGGTCCTTTGGTTGGGGGATAGTAAGTGTTACAGACTGGGGCTTGAGTTTAATGTAATTTCTTGGAGTAACAAAATTATATAAATAAGCCAAAAAATGCATGTAGTATTAGCAATCCTTTACTGAAATGTTAAGCACTGGTTTGTTCACCTGTATGATGTATAAAATGTTGTTTACCTGTGCCTTTCTGGGCTATTGATGAGCTTAGCATGTGGAAATTGGGTCCCACAAAATTTATTGGTCATGAAACCTGCCCCGAGCCATTGACTTTCAGACTCTTGTTTTTTGGATTTGGAGAATGAAATGCATCCCACAGAGGGTGAGTTTTAGGCAGAAGGTTCATTATAGCTCATAGGTGGGAGCTGGAGAGTGATGGAGAGGGTCTGTTTCCATGTAGCACAAACAGGCCCAGGAAATAACACACTTTCTAGCTACTACTCTGGGAACTTTCAAAGAACTTTTGACATCTGTGAGGCATGGGGAAGGGGAGGGGCTGGTCAATCCAGTTGGGTTACCCAAAGATTGTTCAGATACTTGTCTCAATTCCTCTCATCCTGTAGAGTCTCTTCTGGAATTTCTGGTCTTTAGCAAAAGCATTCTCAGAACTACTATTTGGAGGGGTCCTACTTACCTGACCAGTTAGTTTCTCTCTTTTGTTCTTATTATACAGTTTGTCCCTACCAAAGCCTGGACTGGTACCCTGCTGTGTGATTTCTGCTGTGTACAGCTATGGCTTCCTGGACATCTTCCTTCCTGTTTTCTCCTGTGTTTCTTTGTGAAGGGCTCTCTACATTTATAGATAGGAAGTACTTTGAGTGTTTGGTCACTGTCCTCATCTGTGAAAAAGGTGTTCCTTAGAGCTTGAATTCTCAAGTAGCCAACATGTGTTACTTCATAATGTAAATCATTTTACTATATGCAATGTGAAATGAGTAGGAAATTTCTAGAATTATAAAGTCATAGGTAGAAATATTTTTTAGTATATATAAAATTCTGTAATTTGCTGTCAATCTTACATAAAAAATAATAGCATCTGAATGAAAATTATCAGCAATCTTTGGTTTCAAGGTGCATGCAAACACTTGAAAAGGATCAAGTAAATAACTTTAGACTTAAATATTCATATGGAACAACCTACATAAAACTCATTTGTATAGGACACAGAATACTTATTTTGTAAATATGTTTGCTCTAACTAAATGAGAGGAATTGTGCACACCTGAGTTGCAGTGAGAGAATGTTGTGAGCAGCAGGGCTGCTATACAAAGGGTAGGACAGGAAGCCTTATTGATCTGTCAGAGGGAGAATTTGTGATGAAGGAATCCACGCAGTTGACTGGTTGTTTTATTAACATACAGTAGTTAGGGAACAATACTTTTGATAAATTCTGTAACCGTGAAGGTCTAGAAAACTGATCATGAAGTTTTGTTTTGTTTTGTTTGGTTTTGTTTCTCCTTTATTGAGACAGGGTCTGCTTGTAAGCCCCGACTCACTTTGAACTCATGGTGACTCTCTTGGTTCAGCCTCTTGAGTACTGGGATTTACAGGCATGCGCCATCGGCTGATCGTGTGGTATCAAGGTTTATGCATTCTTCCTTTTTATTTCTGCTGATATGTCTTATTGTGGATGTTAAAAAACAAAACAAAGCAAAACAAACTCATGGCCACTAGGGGGCAGAGCACACCGAGTGCCTCCTATTTGGGAAACCTATGGAGAATTCTCAGGAGTGTTGAAGATTATTGCATACCTTTATAGACATTTCAAGCTTTATAACAGCAAATTAGGAACCAGTTTGTAAAGACTGATATCTATTATCTCTTTGCCTTTGCATAATAAACTAAAATGTTTAAGCTTTTGTGTTAAAAACATGCTTAATAAAACAAAAAGTTATGTTGACCAATTTTTGGAGACTTTAGTTTGTTTGGTTAAAGGCACGTTTACTGTCAGAGATTGTCCTGCTTATGTCTATCAAGCGGGTTGGTTCCCTTTTGCAGCAGATTTCTAAGGAGACCAGAATTTCTCTGTGAGCCTTCTGCTCTTTTCTGTGCTACTGTTGACCTTGCCTTTACAGCTACCAGACTTGATGATGCTGCGAGTGCAGAGGCCAAGACTGGCCAGGCTGAGAGCCTGCCTCTCCAGAGGTCTCCACCATAAGCCAGTGATGGCGCTCCGGAGAGAGGATGTGAATGCCTGGGAGCGCAGGGCGCCTCTCGCTCCCAAGCACATCAAGGGCATCACCAAACTGGGATACAAGGTCTTGATCCAGCCTTCAAATCGACGGGCGATTCATGACAAGGTGACTACTTTTAACTTCAGATATCTGTGAAATACAACAGTGGTAATTCAGAAAAATTTGAAAGACAACAAAATGTGCTCGTTTCACTTTAAGTCCATAAATTTGTTAAAAAGTATTATTTTCACTCCTTTCCACGTGTTCTCTCTCTGAAGCCTTAAGGGTCTGTTTTCAGAAGTTTCTGAGTCTCATTCTCTCCATTAGGCACAGTCTTCTCTCTTTCAGGTATAACTTTGCTTCTGGGACTAGAAAGACAAAAACTAAGGTACCATTCCTGCACCCAGGGAACGTTCCTTCAAGTAGAGTTCATTCTTCATGAAGGTATATATATCTCAACAGCCACGTCAATGCCCCTTTACATTCTTCTTTCTGTTTACCTTTTGAAATCATCATAACTAAAGTTACATTCTTGCTCCAATTTCAGGAATATAGATGCAGTTTTCCTTTTCCAAATTATCTGAAAGTAGGTTGCAGACATTATAACACATTAGCACTTAATACTTTGCTGAGCATCTCTTACACAGTGCCTTCTTACATAATTACTGTATTATTTTCACACAAGAACCATAATCAATGCATTTTTTTGTTATTTTAGCCAGATTTTCATGTAGCCAAGATTGTTTCTGAATTTTTTGCTTATCTGAGAATGATCATAAACTTCTGACCCTCATTCCTCTTTCTCCCAAGTATTGGGATGGCAAACAGTAGGCGGCATGCTCTGCTTCTCATAAGGTCTGTGTTCAAATACCTGACTGGTTCAAGTGAGGCTTACCTAAGCTTCCTACAAGCTATTGTTTCTTTCTTTTTTTTTTTTCTTTTTTTGTGATTTGGGCATCTCCTCCTTTCTGGATTTTATTTTAACAACACTAATTCTTTTTTGAAGAGTCTAGGAACCTGTTGCATGTTCTGAGTAGAACTAGTCTGATTGTATCTTTAGGATTAGATTTAGGCTAGACATTTGGAGCATAAATGTCAGTCACATATCATCTTCCTTTAGGACCATATCAAAGGCTCAAGATTCCAAGATACCTCACCATCAGTAATGTGTGATCACCTGGTTGAGGGTCCCAGATGATTTCTCCAGTGTGGAAATGCATCTCCACCTTTGCCATTGCTGTGTAGTTGGGGCCATTATATTTTAGGCTCTGTGAAGTTCTTGTCCTTTGGCTTTGCAGCTGGCTGTGTTAACACCTATTGGAAATCACCTGGATGAGGTTTTGCACAGAAGCTTGCAAAGCTTGTTCTTTCTGATTAAGTACTTTTTGGTTTGTTTGCTTCCCTTGTTCTCTTAGGATTTTTGATTATGACTGGGATTATCAACCTTTTCATTCAATCTATTTTTTGAATATTCTAAGTATATCTCAAATTTGGATATGGGAGTTCTTTCAAGTAGGTCCAAGAAGAGTTAGTTCCTTGAACAGCTAATTCTCTTCTTTTAACTCTCATTTCCTGGGATAGCACATCACCCAAACCTCACTGTATACTTTCCCTGCTTATACTTGGTATTTACTATTTTATTAAGAAACTTTGCTTCATTTATTTATCTTTTTTTAGTATGTAGAAATCAGGATCTGGTGTCTGATAGTTTTACTAAGACGTTAATGCCCTAAAGTCTTTTTAGGAGACAGTGTTTAAAATCCCAAGTGTCTGTGCATACTCTCTCTCTCTCTCTCTCTCTCTCTCTCTCACACACACACACACACACACACACACACTGTTTAATCATGAGATAATAATATTCCAAGTTAAAAGTTGATCTTAGAGAGTATTTTTAAATTTTGAAAAGTAGTGTTAGAACCATAGTACCACTATTTCAATTAGCAGTTCACCAAATGAAAACTGAAGTTATTTCCAAGTGTCTTATTTTGCCTCTACTCCCACAAAACTTACACTGAATGCTGTGTTTTGTTTTATTTTTTTCTATGTGATTACATTATTGATGTAATAATAGAATCATATATTATAATTTTTACTCAGCTGTAATATTTGCTTTTAAATTTCTTTGAATTTGATTTTTAAAATGTATGTGATACTTGTAAATTTTAGAGATTCAGTTTTGCCCTCATCCTGATCTACAAATAAGCACCTGCATCTTGTGTTTCTGTTTTTATTTCACCCTTGTTCATGTACAGAAGGCTATGTCATATATATTATTTTTTACCTGCATATACAACACCTGTATCAAACACACACACACACACACACACACACACACACACAATCTCGTTTTATATAGTCAACAGCATATCTTTGGCATTGCACCATCTCTTATTCTATTAATTATTGTGTGATAATTATTGCATTGTATAAATTTGCCATGGTTTCTGTAACCAGCTTACTATCAATGTGCAACTTTTAAAGAAACCAGATAGCAAATATATATTTGTTCATTACCCTTTCTCCTATACTTTGTTTGAGGTAGATTACTGTGTCTTTATTTTGTGTAACTGCTATTATAAATGTTTTTATAATTTTCTTCAGGTTATATCACTCCTTTACTTAAAAATTTTATATGACTGTCTCCTACTTCTGTGTGCTAACCAGGTTATCTCCATTAAGTGTGTACTCTTCAGGTGTTCCAATAACAAAACTGATATAGTTCTACCTCATGGGAATTATGTGAGACTTAGGTGAGGCAATTCATGCAAAAAGTCCAACAAAACATGCAATAACATATTAACAGCAGTAACTAGTACTGTTGTCACTTGGTAGATCTAGTATTAGCCACAATGGCATTTTCTACCTTTCATCATCAATACATCCTAAGTACCTCACTACCTGTTTATGTATGTGTGTACCTGCCTTCATACATCTTGTTACTCTTGTAGTGATCTCCACCTTTCACAACATACCCAACCCTTTTGACGAACTTGACTTTCTGTATCTCTTTAATTAGCCCATCTGGAATTGTCCTAATATTCACTAGTCTAGAATGTTGCACAGATTTTCCTGACTGTAATGCCCTTGTGAATGGGACCTCAGGCTGTGCTCTTTTTATCTTTCATAATCTCCCTCATGGAGACAGCTTTCCTGTCTTTCACTGTGTTTTTTGTAGCATAAATCTTTAAATTAGAACAGTAATTGCTGTTAACTGAGCCAAAAATAAATAAATAAATAAAAGATGGTGACCATATATCCTATCTCTTAATGGAAATAGGTAACAAATCAATACTGGACATGGAGTATTTCAGCATGATATCAGAATATAATACAGGTTTTTTTTCTCCTTGTGACAGGGATCTCCTGTAGTTCAGACTAACATGGAACTTCCTAGAGAATCAATGACAAACTTGAACATCTGTTTCTCCTATAAAAGCCAATCAGGATAGATACAGCTATATAGGAAGATATATTATTTGTTTTAATCCACCAAACCCCATTCTTTTCAAGGTTATTGTACCTTTGTACTTTTTATTGGAGAAGGCATGAGTACTGCAATCTGCAAGACTAACCGTTAGTCCAAATTGCATCCCCAGGAGTATGCCAGGGCTGGTGGCATTCTTCAGGAAGATATCACAGAAGCTTGTCTAATTTTGGGAGTTAAAAGGCCTCCAGAGGAAAAACTGATGTCCAAGAAAACTTATGCTTTCTTTTCACACACAATAAAAGCCCAAGAAGCCAATATGAATTTGTTGGATGAGGTCTTAAAACAGGTAATTATGACCAGTATTCATGAGCACTAATGCAGTATAGAACAGTAGGTCTGTCACTCACTTTAGTCAATGTGATCCATGGAAGCGTGCTTGATGAAGAGCTATCCTTGGCTATACAGGTTTGGAGTATGCATAAAGCAATGCACATATTATTTTATATATTCTGATATAGAAGGATAAATTTTGTTGTTGTTTTTTTTCTTTAAGCAGGTACTAATTTATAAGGTCAAGTGTGTAGAAACCACCATTAGAATTCCAGAGCTGGAAAGAGCCTCAGAGATCGTGCAGTCTAACAGCTTGTTTTTCATATGGGACTCAAAGAAGCACAGTAATTTAACTGTGGTTACACAGCTCTATGATACAAGAACAGGACTATACATACTTTTACATTTATTACTATTATAAGATATAAAGTGTATTTTGAGATTTAAATACTGTGAAAATATTAGTAGCTACTTAAAATGGGAATGCCCAATGAATGAAATCAGCATTGAGAGCCTACAATGTATCTGACACAATTCACCAGAATTAAAATGCAGGATAGCTATTACCCTTGTGTTTTTGGTGCCACATTTAGTTGGAGGATAAGCAAAGAAGACAGCCAATGTCACAAGAAAATAATTAATCAAAGAGATAAATATAGTACTGAAGGAGGAAGGAACATGGACATCAAGAGAGAACAATGCAATTGTTGATAGAGCCTCGTCCCAAATGTGGCATTTGAAAAGATATTTGAAGAAGACAAAGAACTAAGCCATGTCCTGTGGTGATGGGTCTTCCAAGCAGCTAAGCATGTAAAGAAGAAGATCCAAGGGTTTTTTTGAATGAGTGGGTAGAGTGAATTGTGTGCTAAAGTGTTTAGTCTTCCTGTTGTGTGAATAATGGTTGGAGACGGGAAGAAGAAAGCAACACCATTCAGATGATTTAGACTAGGGAAAGCTTAGACTCTAAGGAATAGATGAGAGTGGCTGGCTCCTGGGTGGTAGATAGTGTGATGTTTGAGGGAATCCTACAAAATGCCCTGATGACAGAAAGGTAGAATTGGGGAAGGGAAGCAGGGGTGAATAGGGCATGGGATTGAACAACTGAAAAGGGCCACTGTTGGCTGAGAAAGTGTTTATATGAGGAGAGAAAGCTAGGGCAACCATGTTACATATGAGGAGAGAAGCTGAGATAGCCATGTTACAGATGAGGAGAGAAGCTGGCACAGCCATGTTAGAAGCAGAGAGTTTTATCTTGTCAGATATTTACATTTTGACAGTTTTCAGAAAAGCCGATAGTATGCTGGACATGAGTTTTTAGTCTAGGAGGACAGCTTTTCCTGAGCAGCACTAAGAATGGCAGAACATTTGATGTGGAATCTGAGAATAGAACAGAGGGATGCATTTATCAACAATACCAGCAATGGAGAAAACAGATTTTATACAGGCCAATAGGATATGTTCCTACTAATTTCAAAATCACTTTGAAGCAAATAAACTCTTTTAAATAGAACTTCAGAGACATTTTGTTATATGAACTTTCGGTCCTCATCAGAAAATTAATAAAAACAGACCCAACAGGATGACTTTCAGGCAGCATAATAAGAAGTCATTCACAATTAGACATTAAATGTCATTACATTTATAAGCTTGATTTTAAATTGTGCAGTTTTTTTCCCCTCAGCACTGAGAGAAACTTTACACAGGCTAAGCAGGTATGCTGCATTATACTTAGCAGTGTACCTAGGCCCATAACTCCTAAGATCTTTAAAGAGATGAAAAAAATAATGCATAATTATAACATAGCTTTGAAGAATACATTAATGGAGCTTCCCTAAGAGAGAAGGTTTTTGAAGAAAGAATTTGTGATTGCCAAAAATGAAAAAATGAAATTTAAAGATGGAAAGAGAAGGGAGAAAAAAGAATAAAGGAGAGAGGGGGGAAAAAGAGAGTGATGGGATATGTTGTCACTGATTTTTAGGTTAAAAAGATGTATTTAAAATGACTGAGGAGCAATGTACAGGAAGAAAATGCAAGAAAGAGTTCAAGAAGACTGGCTGGGAAGGACTTGGAATGAACCAGGATTTGCTCACATACAGAGATTCATTTTAGGAAGGATGTGTCTTCTTTGGAACCAGAAGATTGATGAGAATTAGGCGGGAGAGTGGGGGGCATAGATAACTTTCAAACAGATTTGGGCAGGTTAGGGGCATGGTAACATGACGGGAAACTTTGCCTCAGTTATTTCTCTCCCTCTTTTCAAAGGATGTTTGACAAAGTTCATTCCTTTAGATTTAATTACAGCTGGTTTGTGACCGAGCATTCTCAGAGCATTTAATGGTACACCTTCTGGTAACGGGTTAGTAAGTCAACATGCATTTTCTAAGAGGGGAATTTTTTTAACTTCTTTATATGTGGTTTACTCATTGAATTTGAGCTGAATTCGCCTGGTTGCAACAGTTCCTGCTTTCCCTTTATTCAGGAAATCCGACTAATTGATTATGAGAAAATGGTGGATCACAGAGGGTCTCGGATAGTGGCATTTGGACAGTGGGCAGGTGTGGCAGGTAAGTATGTCAGGGCTCTGTGTGGCTTTCTAAGTGTGTCTCCGGAGTGAATGCATGTTTTCTCTTTCCTAGATTTACTAGTAAAACAAAAACACAAAGAAAAGAAAAGGTTTAATATCTAAAAATAGGTTCTAGCTTTTTAGATGGTCCTGTTATGAGAAATTTAGTGTTGCTTGCATGTACATGCCTTTAGGGCTGACCACTTGCTTTTGGTTTGGGAGATGCATGTTTTAAAAATGGTAAGAGTGAGCCTATGAAGAACCATGGTGGAGGCTATTCAAGGATGAATTTCTTGATATGAAGGGCAAAGACATTGAGAACTGCAGACAGGAGGAGACATTAACCTTTAGAAGAGGGTTTTCTTCATCCTTATCTGGGTCAATATTAGAACAAAACAAATGAGGATGCAGATGGGTGAGTGTATTTAATATTAGAAAGTAGAGAATATAGACAAGATGTTCCGAGGTCCCTTCTGAATTTAAAATACTATGGTCTTTGCTTCCCTAGGGTACATAACAAATTTAAAATAAACAAAGAGAAAAATGTATTATTCCATGAGGCAAGTGCCTATGAACAGAATTTGTTTGGTGCATTTTTATCCAACTCCACTGAATTAATAGTCTTTTTATTGATCTGGTTCTGTGACAGGAATGATCAATATTTTACATGGAATGGGTTTAAGGCTCCTTGCTTTGGGACATCATACACCTTTTATGGTGAGAGATTTTATTTATTTATTGGAAACATCACATTTTTAGGATAGAAATGCATTTCAGCTGGTGGACTGACATGGATTGTGTGTGCTTGCTTCCAGCACCTTGGCATGGCTCACAACTACAGAAACAGCAGTCAGGCTGTGCAGGCTGTCCGCGACGCAGGCTATGAAATATCTCTGGGTTTAATGCCAAAGTCAATAGGACCCTTAACATTTGTGTTCACGGGGACTGGCAACGTATCAAAGGTAGCTCCATGTGTCCTCTCTGTCAAACAGTCTGGAATACTGAACATACCATGGCCATTTCAAATGGAATGAATGACCATGAAGTGTGGAATATTTTTGTTGTTCTTATTCTTGTTTGTTATGTTTTCACTGTAGCAAAGAACAGTAATAGCCCAAACATTTTCTTTTATTTTAGCTGATGTCAGCTAGTAGAGCTGTGGTTCTCAATCTGTGGGTCATACCCCTTTTGGGATTGGACTACTTGTTCACAGAGTTCATATATCAGATATTCTGCATTTCAGATATGTACATGACAATTTATAACAGCAGCAAAATTACAGTTGTGAAGTGTCAATGAAAATAATCTTATAGTTGGGGGTTGCCACAAGTGGGAAACTGTATTAAGGGTCACAGCATTAGGAAGGTTGAGAACGCCTCCATTAGAAGCTTGAGATACCCTTCACCCTTTTCTCTCCTTTCTCTCTCCTCTTTCCCCTTCTTTTGATAACTCCTTGCTAACGAGATAAAGCAACACCTTTAGGTGATGGGTTATTCATTAACTGCATAGAATCTTGCTAGTAACTAAGTGTCTTAGGGTTTTTACTGCTATGACAGTAAGGTATTTTCTTAATTAGTGTGGGGGGGGGAGAAGAAGGAGGGAGTCCATTGTGGGTGTTTCCATTCTTGGGCTGGTTATTCTGAGCTCTATAAGAAAGCAGACTGAGCCAGCCAGTGTTAGCCAACCAGAAAGTAGCACCCCTCCATGGCCTCTGCATTAGCTCCTACCCCCAGGATCCTGTAATGTTTGAGTTCCTGCCCTGGCTTCCTTCAGCAATGAACAGTGATGTGGAAGTGTAAGTCAAAAAAACCCTTTTCTTCCCATGACCAAAAAGCAACTTGGGGAAAAAAGAGTTTATTTGGCTTATAACTTCCACATCACTGGCTGGCTTTCTCTGGCTTGCTCAGCCTGCTTTCTTATAAAACCCAGGACCATTAGCCCAGGGATGAAAACACCCATGATGGGCTGGGCCCTCCCCCATCAAACACTAATTAAGAAAATGCCCTACAGCCCTTAAGGAGCCATCTTCTCAGCTGAGGGTCTTTCCTTTCAAATAATTCCAGTTGTGTGTCAGGTTGACATAAGACCACCCAGCACATTAAGGAAGATTTAGACTGGAATTAATAATTTGTTCTGGAGTAGTGTTGAGGCTACATTCGTAATCTCCTGGTCAAACCAGTAATTACAAAATAGGTCTGTAATGCAGAAGATTTACAAATAGACCCCCTGTTAGTGCTATGTTGCAAAAAGCACATGTGATCTTTTCCTTCTGTGGTAAACACAAAAAGCACATGTGATCTTTTCCTTCTGTGGTAAACAGTTTTCCCACTTAAAATAATTTCTTTGGTGAATCAAAAAGTAATTAGGCACATTGTATTGCACCCACCTTTCTTTTTTTTTTTGATTTAAAATTTGCACCCACCTTTCTAAGCTCTTGTTGCTATACCAGTTAAAATGCCAGTCCTTTCTAATGCTTCTGAAACCAAAGCTGGTTTGTAAGCTCCCCAGCATGACACTGTCTGTACTTCTGTGCTGTGATCTTGGTTGTAGGACAGGACAAGGGGAACTATGCATTTGTTAATCTTTATAGAAAATCTGTTAACCATGTTCCTACTGAGGTTTAATTCTTTTGCTCATGCACTGTTTACAGGGAGCCCAAGCAGTCTTTAATGAGCTACCTTGTGAGTATGTGGAGCCCCATGAATTAAAAGAAGTTTCCAAAACTGGAGGTAAGCAGTGAGGGAGGACCTTATCTTTTGCTGTTTTTAATAGTCTTTGTGTTGATATTTTATCACCATAAATCGTTATCATTTGTCACTTCCCTAATTTCTTCTTTCTTTGTAAGACCTCAGAAAAGTGTACGGGACGGTGTTAAGTCGCCATCATCATCTTGTCAGGAAAACAGATGGTGTGTATGATCCTGTAGAATATGAGAAATATCCTGAGCGCTACACAAGTCGTTTTAATACAGATGTGAGTATCTGGCTTTGATTTGGTTTCTATAACACACCATAGTTAAGCTGGTTTTCTGAGAGGGAAATTGTGAATTTGATCCTTCAGGTCTTTTTGTAGACTGACTGTGAGTCCTTTGGTTCTAATGTGTTGTATTTAGTAGTTGGCTCCTAGTGATACTTGAGATTAAGGTGGTCTTTGCTTTGTGGTTTCGGTGGCTTTTGTGGGAATATTCATTGCTTTATAGTCTCTATTTCACAATGCATGTGCTCATTAGTTCTAAACAATTTTCTGGAATGCTTTGTTTCTGTGTTAGTCTATACTAGTTAGCACTGTTGGCAAAGAAATGCAATGTCTCCAAGGCTTGATCCTAACATAAATGTTTCTCAACTTTTAAAAACTTTTTTTTTCACTACTAGGAATGAAACTAGTGTTTCTCACATCTCAGCAAATGCTCTATCACAGAGCAACATCTACAAAAGTCTATTCTTTCTGTTGCCAAAATTGTAACCATTACCTCAGCTTGCATCTTAGTTGGCTTTAAAGTAAAAGACCTGAGGCTTGAAAGAAAAGAGGTTATTAGTTTATCATTTTGGAGGATTGAAGTACAAAGCATGGTCCAGGCTCTTTCATAGGTTCCCATCGGCTGCATCACATCATGGTAGGAGGTCATATGTATCTCCAATCATGTAGTCTCTTTCCTCTTCTAATCAAATTATGACAATTTATCATGCATACTCCACTGTTTTTAAAATCTAATTTAATCACTTTCTAACGGCCCTGTCTGCCCCTTAATACCATGTTTATATTCAGCTTCTGTTCTCTAAATGCCATTAACAAAAAACTTTGGTGGTTAATCTTTGCATGAGTTCAAAGGACAACTGTGTTTCAATAATAGTATTATGTCCCTGGCCCCATAAAACTTATGACTTTACATTTAATATATGTACATTTTATCCTCAGTAGTTACAAAGTCTCAAATTAATTTCAAAGTTCAGAGTGTCACTTGAAACTCAAGTGTAACATCTTTGGTTGCAAAAGCCATATAAAATAACCACCACGCTGGATGTTTCTATGAGACAGTATCAGGTTATCTTCTTGGCATACATTCCATTCCAAAAGGCAGGAACAAGAAAAAAGAAATAATCAGCCCAAGGCAAAACCCAAACCCTTCAGGACAGACTTTAACTCCTAAATCTCTAAGATAAGTGTAGTCAGAAATTTCTGTCCTACCAGAAACTTTCAAATACCTGGAGGCCACTTTCTAAATAATTGATTCAACTTGGAGGCTTTATATTATAGTAAATGCTGAGCCAGTAGCTTATATTACTATCTAGCTCTTACATTTAAATTGACCCTTAATTCTTATCTATGTTTAGCCACATGGCTTGGTACCTTTTCTCAGTGTAGTATTCTCCTATTGCTTCTTCTGCCTCTGATTGGCATTTCTTTCTCTCCTTTTCTTTTCCCCCAAATTCTCCTAGTGTGGTTTCCCCATCTCTATTTCCTGCCTGACTACTGGTCAATCAGCATTTTATTAGACCAATACCAGTGATAAATCTTTAGTGTACAAGAGCATTATTCCCCAAACAGGTATCTTGTGCACAGTGTGCCAGCATCACTGCAGACATGGTAAGCTCTACCTCTGTCTATTATGTGGGTGTTGTCCCAGGCTAGACACTGGCACCTGAAGCTTTCCTTACCTAGAAAGAATACTGCCTGATGTTCCTCCCAGTAGGTATTGAATAATTCTGGTTACTTTAACCTTTCTGGGGTCCTTTCTTTGTCTTCATTTCCATGGCTCCACCATGCATCACCTCATTTGAAGTACATTGTAGACACTTCAGTTCTATAGGAAATGTTTACCTGGCTCCTCAGGCTTTGTTTTGAAATGTTCTTCCTCAATGTGTATGTTTTTCTCTTTCTTTATCTCCCTCCTTCCCCCTTTCTATTCCATAATTCATTGATCCCTCCTTTCTTTTGTTCTTCTTATTCTTTTATTATTTGTCTTTTTTTTTTCTTTTTGAGACAGGGTCCTTCTCTGTGGCCTAGGTTTCTTCAGATCTCACACTATATATTTCACACTATACTCAAACTCTGAATCTTTCTGTCTCAGTCTCTTGAGTACTGGCAGCACAGGCACAAACCACCACCATTATGCCCAGCCACAGACTCTTTGTAACTTTGTTTAGGGTACCAGGGATGGAAGCTAGGGTTTTGTGTATGAAAGGCAAGGACTTGTCCACCGAGTAACACCTCTAGCCTGTTCTTGGATTTCATTCTAACCTATTCTTTCACTTCAACCTTTTGCCAGTCAAAGTGCCTTAACATTTTCTAACATAGTAATAGCAACAATTCCTTTTCTTAGCATCAATTTTTTAAATTAGTTAGCTTTACATGTTTACTACAAAAATACTCAAAGCAATTTTTTTAAAAGGAAAACTTTTATTTAAATGCACAGTTTTGGGGAACAAAGCTTTAAATCAAAGGTCAGGCAGCCACAATTCTTTGGTGTCTGTGGGTTGGCAATAGTAGTAGTTGGATCAGACATTTGGAGTAAGCCACCCAGATAGTAAGAACAGAGAAGAGAGACTGGCATTCTAACATCCCCTTAAAGGAACATCCCCAGTGACTTGAACACTTTAGACCAGGGGAACCCTTTGAAGTTTCCATTTCATTTAATTTGTGCCAAGTCTCTCTCTACATTTTCAGGGACAGCAACCAGCTATCTCAAATACTTCTGACCTCTTTCAGGAGGAGAAAAAAAATGGTACAGCTATATAAACACTAGGCCTATCCTCATTGCCCAAAAGATGACTTATAAAACAAGTCCCTCTGGGGAGCAGTGGCTTCATCTTCTAAGAAATACAATTCGTCATGTGACAGCTCTCCTCAGACTAGCCAACAAACTAGAAACCAAACACAACTCAAAATGTATGCATGAGAGGAAATGCTTTAAATAATTTTAATTGTGTTTATACTTGTATGATGTAGCACTTTTAGAGTCTGGTATGAAATTTTGCTATTTTAGCATGTATAATGTGTTATAGAGGAAGTTCTTCCCTTCCATGTGGGAATCCTTTGAAATACTTAAGGAATAAAAATATATTAAAAAATAACTTAGGTTGAAAATAGTTTTAAAACTAGTACATTTCATTCATTGTTTTTAAAAAGTTATTTATTTTATCTTTTGTAGAGCAATAAACACCTTTATTACATGAGCTATGGATGATGGTTTATTTGCCTTTCTAAGCTTTGATGTTTCTCAGAATGAATTCTAAGCCTTGCCTTCTAGTACATAGCCATTTGCTCTACCACACCAGCCCAATCATGAGGAAATATAGGCAAGACACTTGCCCTGGGGGAGCTGCTCCTCCAGACAACTGCTGATTTTGGTATTCTTTTCCCTCTCATCATATTTCTCTTGAATTTTCTTTGATCACTTTTGTTTAATATTTCTTCTTCCTCTGGAGTCAGTTCTTCCCTTCTTCTTGTGGCCAAGGGCAATGCACGGTGGGATTTTTTACCACTGACAGGACAGTGTGCTGTCAGTGAGCACAGTGCCCTTCTCTTCTCCAGAATCAATAATCTTGGTTTTTCAAGTGTAACACTCAGAGGTCTGGGAAAAGTTCCCCACATCCAATCTTAGGGCATGGTACTATTAACTGTCTCCTTGAACTCAGACTGTGTGTATAGGACAAGGGCCAATCTTAGCATTGCTGCAGGCTGCCCAGCTCATTCTGTACATCTTATGGTGGGGCTTTCTCTTACTCACTGTCTTGAGGCACTTGTGCCGGTTGTCCAGAGAGATGCCCATTACTCAGTGCATGCTGGAAAGAGCCATCACATTTTTTTTAGTTTTACATATTTTGCTTAGTTCTGCCTTTTCTCCCACCAACCCCTCTTGTGGACTATGATTTTATCAAATTTATGGCTTTGATTATGATTATGGCTTTAAAAAATTAAAAAAATTTTCCCTCTCTCTCTCTACATATATATATGTATATATACACACACATATATATGTTTGTGTATTTATATATGCATATAAATGTATATATGTATTGTACATATATAAATTGTGTGTTTGTGTGTGTGTGTTTGCCTAAATATGTAAACACAACCTGCTCAGTCCATTTAGCATTACTTGTATGTCTGATTTCTGGGTGGACTACTCTGCTAGACAAAGAGCTATAGGCAATAAGGAATATTAAGAATGGAAGATAGTGTTCCTAATGATGAACCCCTATTTGATTTTCTGCTCCTAATTTTATCATGAACCCTAAGTATTAGTGATTGGATAAAATGCATACTGAAACTGACAGTGACCCACTTACCACATGTGCATAGACAAGTGTATGTGTAAGGAGTTCCCCAGAGAGGTTATCTAATTCTCAAAGCATTCTTTGTAGAACTGAGACTGTTATCCCCATCTGGCAGGCAACAGCAATAGAGCTTAGAGACATTGAGTATGATTGGAGTTATGTTCTATAGTATTTGAACTGGAAATAGACTCACTTGATTCTTTGCTATTTTTCCTAACTATATTATAGAATAAAATATAAATATATTTATTAGATTGATATCTTATCATTGAGTAATTCTACAGTGAAGAATGGGTGAATATTATCTTTTTCTCAGAAGATGGCAGGTGACCTGGACAACAAAATGTTCTATAGAAGTGCCACTGATGATCTATCATGGGCTTTGCTCTAATACAGTGTTCTTTCAGTATATGGTATTAAAATAGGCTACATCCCATTTTGTTGAACATGGAACTTGCTTCACAGATTGCACCTTATACAACTTGTTTAATTAATGGAATCTACTGGGAGCAAGACACCCCTCGTCTGCTC
The DNA here is from genome assembly GCA_004025045.1 of Sigmodon hispidus. Classification (NCBI taxonomy): domain Eukaryota; kingdom Metazoa; phylum Chordata; class Mammalia; order Rodentia; family Cricetidae; genus Sigmodon; species Sigmodon hispidus. Next base: position 51,923 of record PVIH01008525.1, read on the forward strand.
ACTCGCCAGGATGCTCAAAGTCTTCTGGTCCCAGTGAAGTCTTCAGTTGCTCCTGTTGAAGGATGCCCTGAATTACCACACAAGTAAGGACTAAATGCCATCAAAAATGAAGTGGGTTTTTTTCTTCTTGTAGCACCATTATTTGGGGACCAAAGAATATAGTGCTCTTGCGTACCAGAGATATAGTCTGACCTGACCTCCTAGAAGGATTTTACAGCTACCCATCCCCTGCCCTGAGACTGACTTCTGACTTAATTGACTCCTAAGTCCACTCCTCAGAAACCTTTTATAATTAGTGCATTCCTCTTTAGTTTGTTACTTTGTTTTGAGAAATCCACAATCACTTTTCCCGCCATGTTTTTGGTTATTCTGTCTTCTACTGGAATTTATTCTCTTGAAAGATAGGAAGGGGCATTTTTATCTCGACCTTAAGTGCTTGGCATAAAGTAGACATTTAATTAATTCTTAAATATTGAATGAATTAATTAGTAAATATTTGTGAAACATCTTGTGTTGTAGGGATTTTGCTAAACTAAAGATCAGAGAAAAAAATTGGGCTATTTGCTGCTCTGACGCAAATGTCACTGGAGCACTAGGAACAATAAACAATGTCACAGGAGATTAGATAAAGTAGGCACATTGGTAACAGAACACAATAGCTGGGTTACTTATGAGCAATAAGCTGATAAGCACCGCTCTGCAATGAGAGTGAAGCAAATTCCATTTCTTGTAGCAAGTAAGGAGAGCACTTGGGGTAATCCCCCAAAGAAATCAGGGACTTTTATTGGGGAAGCTCCTCTATATCGTCATAGGGATCCCTCCTCATGACCTATAGAGATGGACACTCCTGGATGCACTTTTCTATGCATTTCATATCCAGAAAGTGAGGAATGAGAACCCCTGTTGGCGGAGCATTTGCTATATCACAACAGCAAACTTTATCTCACTTAAAAAGAATGGGTCACAATGTGCTGTTATTTTTGTTCCTGTGAGTTTCTTTGAAGGGCCTGTTAGACACAAAAAAACTCAAAAAGCCTGTTAATGGTTTTTTAAAGATAAGCAGTAACCTGTGCCCCAAGCTTAGTAATTGTTCTTAAAATATCTGATGAATGGTTAACTCTGGGCTCAGCAAAACCTTTCAAAAAAAGAGTGAGGCACAGGAAGAACATTTCAATATAGGACTGTTACTTGGTGATTCAGAACCACTACAAGGCAAGTGGGCAAGGCTAGCTCTAGCATGCAACCCTATGTGGGCATGTGGTAATTCAAGACCGGACATGAAAATGTGACTAGTCTCTTTTGAAAAGACTTTGACTGCCTTTCATTATTCTATAGATTTCCACATGAATACATAGAGAATTATGTAGCACAGTGAACGCTTCCTGTCTATGGAAGTTTTATGGTTTCTAAGCCCTAGTAGAGAGCAATATCTGCAGATATTCAAGTTCCTATATACTATATAATTCACATCAGATCTGCGCTTCTTATGGTGCCTAGTACACCAGTATGTTGGGCATGGTGGTGCTGGCCTGGAATACAACTACAGGTGAGTGAAGGAGGAAAATTATAAGTATAATATCTGTCTGTGACAGAGGGACTTCATGGCCCAATCAGGCAACTTAGTAACACATTGGTTCAAAATAAATGGGAGAAAATAATAGAATAGAGAAATTAAAGTTCTAGATTCAATACCCACCAATGCTACCAATGGAAAAGAAAGAAGAAATAAATGAGTGTAATCAGTTAAGTTGGATACATGTATAAAAAGTTAAAATAAATCCTATTTGTACAATAGACATATGCTAATAAAAATAATAGTGCTGTACAAATGATTGTGCTATATTGTTTAGGTAATAATAACAAGAAGGAAAATTTTGTGTGCCAAATATTAATGCAACATTCTTTTCAAGTATTTTCAGCTTTCAGCTATATCTATGGATGTGGAACCCTGAAGTGGAGAGGCATTTGTACTATCTAGAGTAGTTATTTACAGATGGTGACAAGGCCATCTTATCAAATGTTTCTGTAGGGAAGTACGTCTTTTTTTTCTTTCTGCTTTCTCTACTTTGTTTTTCATTATTCTCATGGAAAATAAAGAACCCTGTGTCTTAGACCAACTCAGTGTTCCAAAGACTGAACTCTGTAGGACAAAGATTCTAAGTGCCCAGAAAATATTTGGCACCCACAATGCAATTTGTTTCAAGCCCATTTTATCTTTATTCACTGTTAGTCACTGAGAATTCCATCCTCTCATCTGGATATTGATGTTATTTTCAGACTTGTGGCTATCTGTGACATTTCAGCAGACACAGGAGGGTCGATAGATTTTATGACAGAGTGCACTACCATAGAACGACCCTTTTGTATGTATGATGCAGACCAGCATATTATTCACGACAGGTGAGTTTACCAAAGTTGCTGCTTCTGTACTTTGATGCATTAGTTTAAATATTCAGTATTTCACTTCTTTATGAAGATGTGAAAAATCAAAGGTATATGCTCAAACACAGTAAAAACAAATGGAAAACACATTAAAATTTGAATGCTTAAATACAAATATACTATGTTTAAACAGGAGATGGATTGCCAAGAAAAGAAAAAGTTTTGTTTGAAAAGTAGTCTTATTTATAGGGACATGCTTTTTTTCAAGAATATAAATACTCATATAACAATGAAACAAATGTTGTAATGAGGGAAAGCCTGAAAAAATGTACAATGTTCAAGTAATATTTTGTGTATTTGATTAAAACATCTTGCTTCTCCTAGTGTTGAAGGCTCTGGGATTCTGATGTGTTCCATTGACAATTTACCAGCACAGCTTCCAATTGAGGCTACGGAATACTTTGGAGATATGCTTTACCCTTATGTTGAAGAAATGGTAAGGGGACTGGTAGCCTCCATGGCAACTCTGTGACCTTAAGTAGAAATATGGACTGAGCTTATGAATGTTCTGGTCTCCTGTATCTAAGAAATCTGTTGTAAAATGAAATGCTAGCCCTTTCCCAAATGTACTTCCAGGTCCCTTTTATTCTACACAATCTGCTACTTGTCTCATGGGGACTGTGATTATAGTGCTGACTTCATGCTCACAATCACAATAATACATTTATCTCATTATATGCATTTTATTAAAGGTATTTATGACATGAAGGGGAAAAAGTTATCATCAATTATTCCCTTGCTATCTAAACCAATTTCTATTCAGAGCATTTTTATTGTGCTAAATTAAAAGATTTGAACAATCTGAAGTATATAAAATATTACTGAGTACCAGCCACTAGTGTTTGGTCAGTGACATTTTATGGGACATGGTGTTTTCCTCCTGTGATTGATCTTGAAATGCTGCATAGTCTAGATTCCATTCTCTTTACCAAAGAAACTTTCTTCTGTCAGTGTTTATATTGGGCTCAGATTCACCATGCTTTCTTTTTTTATTGCTAGCAACAATTGACCTCTGGCAGAGATCCCAAGCTTCTGCACAGCAGCTCTCTGTCTTCATTTCTCACTTCTCTCCCACTGTGAAATGAAAGCAAAGTGTCTAGTTCAATGTTGTCTTCTATGAGTAACCAATGGGTTAACAAGGAGATATAAGAGGATTCCATGTTAGGAAATACTGTGGAAAAATATTATTTATTCGTTGATATGTTTGTATGTGTACATGTGCATACAGCACTATGCTCATACCCTGATGTGCCTGTGGAGGCCGGAGGACAACTTAAGGAAGATACTCTTTCCTTTCTATCATGTGTCAATGCAGTGCTGATTCTGCCGTGTGTCTGAGTTGGCTCTGAGGGGAGGTAGGGGCATTAGGAGAGTACTAATGGCAAGTGGGACTGAGCATCAGCTAGATTTATGTTTCAGGGTATGACTCCGTTATCTCATTTGTAAAATTAGGCAGTTGTAGTTCAGAATCTTAATGGTTTTCCAAGTTTTAGCATTCTAGAGATAAAAATGTCTCAGCACCTGCATGGCATGTGTCTAGGGAAAAAATAGTAAATGTTTCCAGCTTTATTTTACATTCATTTTTCCTTGTCATTGTTTTACCTGCTGACTAGATACAAAACAAAACCCATGGACAAGGGAACACTGCTTGTATTTTATGCAGAATAAGTTTAGGATTAAAGTTTGTGAATTGTTCCTGCCTTTGAAAATAGGTCATAGGTTTCCTGTGTTTTGATGATATGAATGTTATTTTGTAGGGATTTTGGATTGTGATGTTGTGTTGAGAAATGGTGAACTCTTTTTAAAAGCAGGTTTAGACTTTTTGAAAATTATATCTCTCCTGTGAAACAATATTGCTTACATAGAAATTTGTGTCTTTTATCTCTACTTGAATGTTTAATGTACACTGGCCTGTGTTGTGTCCAGAGCTCGACCCACAGAGAGACCACCGAATCCAGAAATGTCTGGATGCAAACAGCAAGGTTTATTGGCAGCACAATACAAGCCAGGCAGGGAGCATACTTCAAGCTTCTGTGACAACTATGCAGAAAGTAACTGGTGCCCTTAGCTACAAGAGGTTTTTTTATAGGAAAAAGTTACAACAAAGTTGGTTGCTTGGGGGTACAGTGCTACTGATTGGCTCATATCTTTGGACCCCCACCTGGATGGACCCCACTGGGACCCTACCTGGGGTGGCTGGTTTTTCCCAGAACTAATCAAGCAAGAATCTATTCCTTTCCCACATCTGGGCTGATGTCTTGGGTGATCTCCCAAAGCTGGGCAAGGTATTCGTCTCTCAGAACTGGGGAGGCCCCCTGAAAGGTCTATTCTTTTAGGACATGTTCTTTTTCCCAGGACTGATCAGGCATGACTATTCTTCTCCCAGACCTGGGCAGCACTCCCCGTGCCAGAAAGGAGAAACTAAACTTTATTTTACTCTTTTTCATAAAATAGCTACTAGAACACAGAATGGGGTTTCTTGAGCCTGTACTTGCTGATCTTGGGGGGTCATGAGACAGAAGAGATTTACATAAAGGCCAGCCTCCGTTTCTCTCAATCTGCCATTTTTATACCCCTAACATACTGTGGTCTGGTTGCTCTGGGCTTAATATATTTCTAGCACCCCTTTACCTTTCCACATGTCCTAGTTAATCTTAATTTTCAACTTGATACAGCCTAGAGTCATCTGAGAGAGACAACTTCAATTGAATTGTGTAGATCTGACACAATTCAGAGGGAGGTTATCTTGATTATTACTTGATGGAGAAGGGTCCAGCCCACCGTTGTTAGCATCATTACTTGGGTAGGCAGTCTTAGGCTATATGTAAAAGCTAGTTAAGCATGAATGAGAAAGACAGCAAGTAGCATTTTGCCATGGTTTCTTCTTTGGGTTCCTTCCCAGACTTCTTTCAATGATAGACTATAACTCATAAGCCAAAATAAACTCTTTCCTCCAGTACGTTGCCTTGGTCAATGTGGTTTATGACATAAATAAACAAAGCTAGAACACCACTTACATCTTGGTCTCAAAGGAATACCAAAAAGGGGAGACTCAGATACTCCAATAGATGCTCTTCAATTGTGATGCTTCTCCAAAGCTCCTGTCCCTCTCTTTCTGAACCCCTCATGCAGTTTGTAATGGCCTATGCTTTGTCTAGGGTATACACTTAGTATTTAAAGGAGGGATAGTTTGTGAGCTTAGTTCTTTCCACTGGTCATGCAACTAACTGCTACTAATAAGTAGATTAAGTCACCTTGGCTCCCACAGAGCCAAGAAGTATTGGCAAAATAGCCAGATACTAGAATAGCTAGAAGTATTGGCAAAACCCTGGCCTTGTCATTCTTTTCAGTGCAAAAATATGTACTTTGGCCCAACTCCTACCTTGTTGAATATTGATGAATCATGCAGATAGATGTGACTATTAGTATTTCTTTTAAAAATGTATGAAATGTATTTTTATTTTATCTGTTACTACTTCTAACTCTGCCCAGAAGCCTGCAACACATCCTTCTTCCAAATTCATATCTTAAAAAAACAGTCTGCTGAGGCCCATTAGTACTGCCTATATGTATTGTGTGAGGAGCCATCCTCTGAAGCAGGGGCACCTTCCCAGTGCCATATCCTCTAAGAAAAATGACTCTGCCTCCATAAGCAATCATCAAGTGGTAACAGCACCTAGAAACAAGGCCTTATAAACCCTCCCTCCACCCATACTGGAGTTTTCACTGTCTTGATCTTGTACAGTTTTTGTGTGCTATAGATCAGACAATATTAGCATCTCTAAACCCCTCTTTCTCCTCCAGTGCTCTCTTCATCCTTCCTTCCAAAGATTTTATGTCCACTGTTCTGACTTCCAACCCTGAACAGTTTTTCCATCTTTTGAAAGTTAATTGGTGCTTTTTTCATTTCCTGTGTTTTACTTGTTTTTATATTTTCTTATTTTAATTTATTTATTTTATATTGTGACTACAGTTTTCCTTCCCTCCCCTCCTCCCTTTTCCTTTCCTCCCTCCCCCCAGCTCCTCCTGGAAGTCGTTATTCTCATACTTTCAACATATATTTTACTTTATTTGTGTGTATATAAATAAATGTATATATATGTGTATAAATGCAGGGGCATGTGGGCATTGGGGGGACATATGTATGGATGGATGTGCGTCTGGAGGTCAGAGGACAATCTGAGGTGTCAGTTTTCTTCTACCATGTGTATTTTTGGAATAAGAATCAAGGCTTGGTGGCAAGCGCCTTAACCTGCTTAACCATCACATCGACCTCCTTTTTGTATTTAATAAAGATTGCCATTTAGTGTAGTTCATTTCATACAAGTGATGGGGCAGAAAAGAAAATTCAATGAATTTGTACTAAAATATCATAAGAGTTAGCTAGTATAACTCATCATAAAAACATCCATAAATAAACATTTTCTTAAAGAAAACAATACAAATATAAAGCTTTTCTATTACATAAAATGTAAATTTTTAAAGTATCAAAGATATGCAATTCATTATAGTGAAACATATATACAAGTAATATATGGACTGAATATGTTATATTTAGAAATATATATATTTATACTTACATACATACTGTGCATGTAATAATGATAAAAGAGGCCATGAATTTGAAAGAGAGAAGGAAATGGTAAATGTGAGGGTTTTTAGATGGGAAGGGAGAAATGTTAGAATCTCAAAATTAAAATTTACTTCCTTTTTGATTTTTCAAAACATGGTTTCTCTGGGTAGCACTAGCTGTGTGGAACTTGCTTTGTATACCATCCTGGCCTCAAACTCAGAGATCTATCTGCCTTTGCCTCCCAAGTGCTGGGATTAAAGTTGTACACTACTATGCTTCACTTCCTACCATTTTTGAAATGAGAACCATGTCTCTAAAATTAGACAGAGTTAGTATCCACAACCCTCCCCCCCCCCCCCGCTCCCATGTTCTCTTCGTTCTTCCTTTCAGAGTTCTCATACCAGCTTCCCTGACTTCTAACCCTGAACACTTTTGCCATCTTTTGAAAGTTACTAGTGCTTTTTTGGTGAATGGTAAGAATAAGCAACTGTAGTAGTATAGTATATATTTAATAAAAATAATCTGGGATATTAGAGGACAAGCCGCCACAAAGCCAAGCCAGTAAGTTCAGAGAGTGGTGACCCATAGCTCATCACCCAGGAGGCAAGAGATATGTCTGGATCTCTGTGAGTTTAAGGTCTAACTCTCAGACAGTGGAAGTTTACACCTTTAATACTAGCTCTAGGAGAGTTGAATTAGGGAGTAAAATAGCTGGAAAGAAATACAAGGCAGGAGAAGAAATCCAGCATTCTATCTGAGTGACCAGTCAGTTTGAGGACTTGAGAAGACAGGACTTACCATGTTCAGCCTGAGGAATTTGCTAATTTGTTTCTCTATCTCTCTGGTATTCCACTTTTCCCCCAATATCTGATTCTTAGTTTATATTATAATACTAAATAGATTTCATACAATAAGCAACTTTGTACCTTTATCTCTTTAAATTTTTTTTTGTTAGTAATTTTGTTCTTTTTACATCTTATACACATGTACTGTGTTTTTCTGGTTCTTCTCCCTTCTATATTCTCTGATGTCTCTCCCACCTCTACCAGCCCTGCCCCATTTATCTTCTCTATTTACTCACTTTGATTTTGTTTAGTGATCTTCAGAGTTCAATCAGAATCATCTGTGTGACCATGAGTTGGAACTTACCATCAGAATTTGGTATGATGACCAATGGGCACACACGTGGGTACCCTGCCTCCCTTAATGCCAAAATCCATCCATTCTGTAGCTAACAGTCAAGAGGAACCGGTAGACAGACCAGCTATTGTGAGTTCATGGTCATCATATCTGTGTTGTACTTAGAAGATGTTTCCACACTCTGACATTACATCCGCTTTGCCCCTCCTTCAGAGAAAAATTTCATCAACTAGTCTGACATTTATTATGAAGTTTTCACACTTTTTATATTAAAGACTTTTGAACTATTATAATGTGGTGATATATATGATTATGTTTTATATATTTTGCAGTCAAGATTACATGGTTTTTGTTTTGCTAATATGATAATTCTGTCATCTAATTTTCAAATCAAACTATCTTTACATTAAAAGAATAAATTCAACTGGCTGCAATATATTAATCTTTAGTTTATGACCAAATTCAGGTTGCTAATGGATATGTCACCATCTGTTTATTTGACTGTTGTTTGACATTTAGTTAGTTTTCTATTTGGAGCTATTACTAACAATTACACTGTAAAGAGTTGTTCTGACCTATCTCTGGGCTGTGTGTATGTGCATATGTATTGATACATGCATGTGTCCATATATACCTAGTAACTGTACTTCTATTGAGTTCATACATTGGTTTATCCTATTTCAGATTATTACAATTTTGCTTATGAATGAGCTTAATCTAGTACTTTATCATGTCTTGCTGCTACATTTGCTTTTATTGTGTTTAATTGGTATATTCTATAGATTAATTTAAAATTTTTATTATTATTGGGGTATTTTGTGTGTGTGTGTGTGTATGTGTGTGTGTGCGCATGTAATTCATTCTCTCACTTTTGTGTGAGTTTTGGCGATTTAACTCATTTTGCACATTTCCTTACTCTCATAATGGACAACCACAGCAATACCCATACTTATTCTGAATGGTACACTGGCTTCAATTTTTTCCCAGTCAACAAATTAGTCCTCTACTTAGTTTTAAAAATATTTATTTAATTGTATGTGTGTAAATGTCTGCATGTATCCATGTGTACCATACATATGCCTGGTGCCCATGTAGACCAGAAAAGGATGCCATATTCCCTGGAACTACAGTTATAGATCATTGTAAGGCATTGTGTGGGTTCTGGGAACCAAATCTGAGTCTTTTGCAAGAGGAGCAAGTACTCCTAACTACTGAACAATCTTTCCAGCCCCTATTCCGCTAAGTTTGAATTTGGTCTCAGTTACATTTTCTGGATGTGGGGATGTGCAACTGGATCTGTCTCCAGAATGTAACACAAATGGATTCTGATCTAGTTTCTAACAGAGCCCTGTTTCTGTGTGAAAACTCATAATCCCAGACTTTTCAATAGGCCTCCTGGTTGACATTTCAGGCTTTCTAATTCTCATCAGAATGGCCTGTTGAGCTTTGCTTGTAGATGTTTGAGGGCTCCTTTAGCTAGCAGCTCTTTGTCCTCTTCCATATTTTTCTAATAAACTTGCTCAGAAGGACAGTGACTCCCATGGCCCAGTTTACCATATCAAGGGCCGCATTCGCTGTACCAATTTTCTGTGTAACTTTTCCCATTACTGTGATTAAATACCTGACAAAGACCAACAAAAAGAAGAAAGGTTTATTTAAGACCGTGGCAGAAAGAAAAACTCTCTGTTGTGGTAGCAGGAGCATGAGGCTGCTTGAGCTTCAGGAAGTAGAGAGGACAAGAAACCAAGATAAACTATAAACCTCAAGGTCCACCCTCAATGACCCACTTTCTCCACCTGGACAGTCTCCCAAAGCTCTACACTCTTCCAGAAACAGTGCTACCAGCTGAGGACCAAGTGTTTTGACACATGCGCTGTACAAGGAGCTATTTTAGCGTTCATATACTACTCTCTTTGCTCTTTTAAAATCATTTTTCTTTTTACTGAAAATAGACTTTCCCATTTCAATACAGTCTGATTACAGTTTCCCCTCCCTCAACTCCTTCCAGTTCCTTCTCATGTCACTTCCCATCCACTTCCACTGCCTTTCTCTTTAAAAGGCTTCTAAGGGATAATAATAAAATAGTGAAACCAAAGAAGAGAAAACAAAATAAAAATGTTAGAATTGGATGAAAGAAACAGAAGAAAAATACCCCTCTCCAAAAGGCTCAAGAGACAGAGACCCACTCGTCTGCACATTTAGGAATCCCATAAAAATATTAAACTGGAAGCCATAATGTTATATGCAAAGGACCTGGAGCAGAATCATGCAGGCACTGTGCAAGTTCAGATGCACATTCATCATATTGATAGGGAGGGCCTTGTTATCTTGATGTCCTCCATCCCCTTTGGCTCTTAGACTCTTTCTGTCTCGTCTTCCACTGGGTTCCCTGAACGCTGTGGGGAAGAAACAGTTAGGGCTGAGTGTTCCAAGGTCTCTTATTCTGCATAACATCTGGCTGTGGCTCTCTATATTTGTTCCTGTTGGCTGCAGGAGGATGCCTCTCTGATGATGGCTGAGCAAGGCACTGATCTATGAGTATAATAAAATGCCATTAGAAGTCATTTTGATACAGTTTGGTTGACTTTTCACTATTGACTTAGTCTGTATAGACTCTGTGGTATTACAGGGCACAGGCTTTGGGATGACAAGGAAGCTTTGTTTCCCTTGGATTCAATAAGTAACTATTGATTATCTGCATAAGATACTTGAAAACAAGTTTACATTCTATTTCTAGAATCTCCTGTATAAAGTTTTGTTTCTTATTAGGGTAAGTGTTCTGGACCTTAACATAGGAATGGTAGAGAAAGTCAGTAATTGTTCCATCTTTGATCATCTGAGGTAATAGTCCTGACTGATACTCTTTTTACTTTGGAACAAAAGTTCTGGGTCTTGGGAAAAGGAAAAGGCTTCTCAGGTGTTAATATGAGAGAGTGGCTCAGATATCAAGCCTTTAATGCCAGCACTTGCCAGGCAGAGGCAGGCAGATCTCTGTAAGTTCAAGGCCAGCCAGGATTTGGTAGAGGGATGCTGTTTCAGAGAGAGAAAGAGGGACAGGGAGGAGGAGAGGGGGATGGAAGAGAGGGGAGATGGAGAGGGAGAGATCTGTTACTGTCTATCAGACTCAATCTTGAGGAAAATGTCGAGTTCATTGGTGCCATTTTGAACTCTACTTGCTTAAGCCATTAGCTCTAAGAGTTGTCAAATCTTGTGATACCCATAGAAGTAAATTTGACCAAAGGGTGACCTCTGCTGTGAGGTCGTGGACTTGCCTACTTCTCATGGAGCAGCTTTAACTTTGGGGTGGAACAAAGGCACCCAGAAGGAAGATTATAGCTCTCACACTTGGGCAATTTAACACATGTTCAATTTAGTCCTTCAGATTGCTTGTGAAAGAAGTCTTTGTGTGTTCTCAGCAGGCAGAGATGATTAGAATCAAAGTCTAGTTTTAAATTAAACCTTGCCTTGGAACACTATACTCCTGGATGCAGAATTATCTACAGATTATTTATGTTCAGCAACATTCAGAAAACTTTGTTAAGCAGAACTTGGTCACGGCAACGTTGCAGCTCTGCTCATCTCCCGCATTCTCTTCCCTCACAGTTGCTCTCGGATGCATCACAGCCCCTTGAAAGTCAGAACTTCTCTCCAGTGGTTCGAGATGTACGTTTCCAGAGTTTTCCTCCATGAATGTAACCTCCCCCTACTATTTTTCATTCTCCTCTTTCCTGTGTATGCTTTCTCTTCCCTCCTCCACTCCTCTCTCTTTTGTCTCCCCCCATTCCCATTCTCCTTCCCTCTCCTGCATCTGTGTTATTTTGTCTTTTCTGTCAGGTATCTGTCCATATTTCTAGGACTAAAATGTTGGATACTAAAAAAATGTCTTCTGTATATCCATGTAGGCAGTGATTACATCAAATGGTATATTGACTGACAAATATAAATATATCCAGAAACTCCGAGAAAGCAGGTAAGAACTGTTAAAAATGTCCTTGTATTTTACATTTATTTTTACCTTGTGTTTGGTGAGTATGCTTCATGGTTTCAGTGATAGTTATTAATATTAGGTTTATATAACATTAATTTTGGCAATGTTAGAAATCCAAAGTAAGCAACTGGCTGAAACCAATGTGAGTTCTTTTTCTTTGATATAATCCTTACAGCCATTAAACTCTGGTGGGCTCTGGTCTGTAAATGAGGAGAAACAGAACAGTGGGCTGTTGCATAGCTTTGTGTTTTATCTTCAGTTTGCACATTGTGATTTCTAAATTATTTTTTCAAAGTAAATGAGCATATTAACCCATTCTGTGGTACTTTCTGCTTGCCTTTTGTTGAAAGTCTGGACTTTCTTTTGTTCAATGTAATGTATGACAAAATGTGGGATCATGAATAAAAATTAATTTCTATTAATTAATTGAAGTAGGCACATAATGAGAGGACAAAGATGCCTAAGGTAGCCTGGAACTCTACCCAAGGGCTCACTCAACCAGCTCTTTGCTTACTTAACTGAGGACATTTCTCTTCAAAGTCAAGAAATGCTGATGTTTCTTTGAAATGGTCTTGTTCCCGTCACACATTGTACTTGATCTCATTTATTTTGCCTTTCTCCCCACATTTTACAAAATAACACACAAACTGAATTCCTGGGAGGAAACCACAGAGAAAAAACACAAAATCAACAGCACACCTACCTTGCCTGCTTCTCAGTAATTCTTACTACATGAAATAAAGAGATATGCAAAGATCAGTTTTCCCCTCCTACATATGACTTTCTTATATGTGTTAATTCACTTAGAACTGCTGAATTTAATGTGTCATCTTATGGCTTAAAACACTGAGTATTTTTCTTTCTAAAATCAAACTGCATTTATAGTTCTGTGAAAGAGTTTCTTATAGAGGGAGCTTCATATTGGCTTGTTATTCATAATTCTGTTCATTCTTAACACCTGATGATTTCTTACTGTGATAGTAATAATGTGTCAACCAGGCAGTCATTTCTTTATTTTGTGCACCGTATTTCCTAGGCTGCACTTGTTAAAACTTTCGACTTTCATGACCTAAGGTATTCTTATGCCAGGAATCTGTGCATGGAGATCTTACCTTGAAGGGACTGGACTCTAACAGCTCTGCCCAGGGCTTAGCTGTAAATCTCTGCATCTGTTTCTATCAGTTACTAGATGAAGGTTCTATGATGAAAATTAGGGTAGCCATCAATGTTATTACAGGAGAAGACCAACTCAGGTACCCTCCTCACTATTGTTAGGAGTCTTTGCTTGGGTCATCCTTGTGGATTCCTGGGAATTTCCCTAGTACTAGGTTTTTCCCTAACCCTGTAATGTCTTCTATCAAGATATCTCTTTTATTGCTCTCCTACTCTGTCCCTCCCCCAGCTTGAAAATCCCATTCCCCTTCCCTCTTGTTCTCATCCCCCTTCCCTCTATGTCCCCCCTCTCAGTTTACTCAGGAGATCTCAACTAGTTTACCTTCCTAGAGCGCTCCATGCATGTCCCTCTTAGGGTCCTCCTTGGTACTTAGCTTCTCTGAGGTTGTGGATTGTAGCCTGATTATCCTTTACATTTATATCTAATATCCACTTATGAATGAGTACACGCCATGTTTGTCTTTTTTGGGCTGGGTTGCCTCACTCAGGATGATTTATTTTCTACTTTCATCCACTTGCCTTCAAATTTCATGATGTCATTTTTTTAAACCAGGGAATAATATCCCATATTGTAAATGTACCACATTTTCTTTATCCATTCTTCAGATGACAGGCATCTAGGTTGCTTCCAGGTTCCAGCTATTATGAATCTTGCTTCTATGAACATAGTTGAGCAAGTGTCCTTGTGGTTTGAATGAGCATGCTTTGCGTATATTGCCAAGAGTGGTGTTGCTGGATCTTGGGGAGATTGAGTCTTAATTTTCTGAAAAAGCACCATCTTAATTTCCAAAGTGTCTGTACACATTTGCACTCTCATCAGAGGAGGAGTCTTCCCCTTATTCCACATCCTCTCCAACATAACCTGCCATCAGTGTTTTTGACCTTAGCCATTCTGACAAGTATAAGAAGGTATCTCAGAGTCGTTTTGATTTGCATTTCCCTGATGGCTAATGATGTTAAAAAATTCCTTAAATATTTTTGAGATTTTTCTGTTGAATTATCTGTTTAGATCTGAACTCCATTTTTCAGTTGGGTTATTTGGTATTTTGATGTCTGGTTTCTTCAGTTCTTTATATATTTTGGAGATCAGCTCTCTGACAGATGTGGGGTTGATGAAGGTCTTTTTCCATTTTGTAGGCTGTTGTTTTGCCTTATTGTTCATGTACTTTGTCTTACAGAAGCTTTTTAGTTTCAGGTGATCCCATTTATTAATTGTGGCTCTCAGTGTCTGTGCTACTGATATTATATTTAGGAAGTGGTCCTGTATATTCAAGGCTACTTACCACTTACTCTTCTATCAGGTTTAGTGTGACTGACTGGATTTATATTGAGGTCTTTGATACATTTAGACTTGAATTTTATGAATGGCAATAGATATGGAAAATGAGAGGGAGGGGGGATTATATGAGAAAAGGGGGTCAAGACTATAATGGGGAAACATACAGAAACAGCTAACCACCCCAGCTATAGGGAGCTTAATGATTTTGAGCTGACAGCTAGGGAACCTCCAGAGAACCAAACTAGGCACTCTGAATGTAAATGACAGTTGTGTGGCTTAATTCATTTCTCAGGCCCTTGACAAAGGAACCAAGATTTATCCCTAGTACATGAACTGGCTTTTTAGATCCCACTCTCTATAGAGGAATACCTTGCTTGGCTTTGATGCAGGGAGGAGAGGCTTGCTCCTGTCTCAGCTTGATATGCCAGACTTTGCTCACTACCCATGGGAGGCCTTACCCAATCTCTGGGGTGTGTGTGTGTCAAGGGAAGGGGGACACCTGTGGTTGATATTTAAAAGTAAAAAAATTAAATAAAAAAGAATGAGAATTTACTTTATTTGAATGCTAACTTACTCTTAGACTCAGCATAGTTTTGAATAAAGATAAAGTGTGAAATAAGTTAAAGCAGAGGAGAAAAAAATGAGTCCAGTTCTCATTCTAGTCTTAGAAATTGATGGAAATTGGTAGACAGTGGGTATGTCAGATGTCAGGGTCTATTATACAAGATCTAAAACAAATAATAGAAAGTGTTGGCCTTCCAGTAGAAGTTTTCACTGTAAGTAGTGCAGGGAAGTTTTGTTCCGTAATTATTTAGGTTTGATTTGGGGCCAGCAAGCTTCTGTTACTTAAGAGAAATAATATTTAATTACCCTTCCCCCTTTTCTTTTTAAACAGAGAACGTGTTCAGTTCCTTTCAATGAGTACCAAGAAGAAGGTGTTGGTGCTTGGGTCTGGCTATGTATCTGGGCCTGTTTTAGAGTATCTCTTAAGAGACAACAATATGGAAATAACAGTAGGTAAATAGGTCTTAATCTCTTTAAAAAATGAAAAGTAATTTCTTTGCATATTGATTATGAATTCTAGCTGATTTTTATCTCTAAATTTTGTAAAGCTGTTTTGTAGAGGTATAAAAATGTGTCTAGTGGAAGAAAATCTAAAAAGTAGACTTTTGTATTCTTGAAATAGGCTCTGACATGACGAACCAAATGCAACAGTTAAGCAAGAAATACAATATTAACCCTGTCATTGTGACCATTGGTAAACAGGATGAAAAGTTGAATTCCTTGGTAGCATCACAGGATCTTGTTATCAGGTATTTGGCAAGAGAAAAGTTCTGTGTGTGTTTTATTGCTTTTACCTTCTCTCATTCTCTCCATCTTTCTTCCCCTTCCTTTCTCTCTCCTGCCTTTTCTCATAAACAATTAATTGAAGCACATATGTGTAAAAATATAGACAGTATAACTATGGTTAGGTGTGATGGTATATTCCTATATTCCCCACACTTATTTGCTTGTTTGAAGCTAAGAATTGAAAGTTTGAGACCAAATAATAATATTCTCTCTGTCCCCCTCCATCCCTCTCTTTCTTGTATTAAAAAAAAACAACAACCAAGTATGTTGCTCAATGAATATCTCCAATGTTAACACATTTTATAACCACTAATCACGTTAAGAAACAATATTGTTAATATTCAACAAACCTTCTTATTAACCTTTTCTGTTGTTGTTAGCTCTATCCCAGAGAGTAAACATCATTCTAACATCTAAATTAGTTTTTGCATGTTTTCAAAGTGTGTAGTTGAGTCATTCAGTATGTCCTTGTTTGTGATAACCTGCATCCATCTGATACTGTAATTATGAGAACTGGTCATGTATGCCCTACTGTGTGAATATACCATTAGCACTATTGTGACTTGAATGGAACTTAGTGAACTGGCTGTGTATGACCTACTGCCTACTGTGTGAATATACCATTAGCACTATCATGACTTGAATGCAACTTAGTGACTTTTCATTTGGGCTCTAATGAACATGTTGCTGCTCTTAGTATTTGTCTTTTGGCAGGTGTATGTATACTCTGAGTATTAGAAAACTAGAAATTAAGTACCTGGGTCGTGAGAAATTTGTGATTTGCATGTAGTCCATATATACATAAACATATGTGATAAATTACTATAAAAAATTTAAAAAAAAGAAATATGGAAAGGCTTAGTGAAGACCATCATGTGGTAGACAGCAGGATGAATGTGTTCTGTAGTTTGGAAGACCTTGGTCATTTCTGAGAGAATTGTTTATACAGTTCAAGCATCCTGGAAGTGAGGGAGGCTTGGAAGCAAAGCTTCTGAATGGCTTCTCTCTCTCTTTTCAGCTTGTTGCCTTATGTGTTGCATCCCACTGTGGCCAAGGCATGCATCTCAAACAGAGTCAACATGGTCACTGCGAGCTACATCACACCTGCCATGAAAGAGCTGGAGAAGAGGTTTGTCTCTGCTCTCAGGAAGGTGCCTTCATGGCTTTGTTTCTCTTTTATGTCTGACTTTTCCATTTTCTTCTTTTCTACCTTTGGCAGTGTGGATGATGCTGGCATCACAGTCATTGGTGAATTGGGATTAGATCCTGGTCTTGATCACATGCTGGCAATGGAAACAATTGATAAGGCCAAAGAGCTGGGAGCCACGGTGAGCCCAGTTTCAATGTAGAATTCCACTTAGGAAAGCATTAAAGATTTACCTTCCTCAGCAGAGATAGAATCTTCCTTTGTTTCTCATTAGTGATTTGCTGAATTACAGCATATCCTTTGATTAGGAACCACAAAAACTACACTATCTATAGATGCATTTGCAGAGTAAACATTAGCTTGAGTTTTAGGAACTGAGTATTAAGAAATAGATGTTACTGTAATATCTTTGTTTAATAAATATTTTTACCTTTGAGATAGATTCTTTGATAAGGTTTTAAATTTAAAGGTGAGAAAAATCTTTGGAATATCAGTCTGTTGATTGTTGAAGCACTTACAGATGGCAAAGAATTCTTGCATATGTAGATATAGTCACTGAAATTAAGTGTTTTAATTTTTTGGCATATATATACACACATATGTATGTATGTTTTTTAATATAATAGTTGTAGGAGCTAACTGAGAAAAGCAAACTAAAAGTTGAATTTTAATTTATTTCAAAGATTTGTTTTATTTTCATTTATGCATATATTTGCATGTATGTATACATATATATGTGGAAGGCTTCCATGCGCAGGAAAGGGTGTTGGGGTCTCTGAGGCTGGTTGGAGTTATAGGAAGTTGTAAACTGCTCAGTGTGGGTGCTGGAAACCAATCTTGTTCCTCTGCAAGAGCAGCAAGTACTCTTAACCACTAACCCATATCTCTAGCTCTAATAGTAGAATTTTTAAATGAACAAAATTTTAGCTATTATCTCTAGTTGAGTTTTATATATTACATATAATTCACATATTTTTACATATATTTTCATATATATACATTTTTCATATATGTATGTAGCTCTGTGTTAATAAGTATTTGACTTTGAGGGTGTATATTTGAAAGCCTCAATAACTTCAAAACATATTGATTGCACATTTACCAGATTGATATCATTAATTCTGATTAACAAATTAGATAATGATAACTATTGTTATTGATTCTTCCTAATTTATTTCTCATTTTTAGATTGAGTCTTATGTTTCCTACTGTGGAGGCCTTCCAGCCCCTGAATATTCAGACAATCCCTTGCGATATAAATTCAGCTGGAGTCCAGTGGGTGTCTTGATGAACATAATGCAGCCCGCTAGCTACCTGCTTAATGGAAAGGTAAAGGAGCATCATAGAAGCCTTGGAGAAGAGCACCTGCAAGGGTGCCTGGAGGGACAGAGCCCTTCCTTCCACCCCATAGCAGTCTGTTGGTGGATGGTGGCTAGCTACCTGCTCTCTCTTACCTCCCTTGCTGTCTCCCAGTATGTATTTCTCTGTTCCATTTAATGCAATCATTTTGATTTTTCAACTAATCTTGTGTTCATTCTTCCTTATTAGGTGCTTCTGAAAAATATGTTTCTTATCTTATTTACATATACAAATGCTAGTTATCTTTTAAACAATTTCAGTAAGACACAAACTGAGTTGACTTTGAAATAGGCACCAAAGATTGTTATACTGGCATTCCTGACTTCAGAGAATTCTTGCCTACAAAGTGCTCCTTTGCAAAGAGGTTTGGTACATCAGAGAAGGCAACTAATATTTCTTCCTCATATGCTGTTTAACAGCATTTTAAGTCTTAATTTCATTATTTTATAATAATGAGATCACGACATGGAGAGGATGGCTAAGGCCACCATCTGAGACTAAGCCTGGTTTCCACTAAGTACAGTGCCATTAAGACGGTTTTTACATTAGTTTATTTATTGCGTGTGTATGTGCACATGCGCATCCATACCTGTGTGACTCATGGTGCAAATCTAGGGGTTAAGAAGCTGATTGTGGCAGCTGATTTTCTACTACATAGGTTCCACCCCAGATCCTTAAGCATGGTGGCAAGTGCCCTCACCAGCTATGCCATGTCACCTTCAAAGTCATCTTTTTTCTTTTTTTTTATAAGATCGCTTTTAATTTTCTTATTTTTGGTTAGGGGAGTTAGAAACTGGATTCGATAACTACAATCCAAAGGAACAATTTATAAAATATAATTTGCCACAGGACTATAGTCAAGAGTTTAGTTGTCTAACCTGTGTGAGGAGATTAAGGCCGGGAGGCAGAGTATGATAGAAGAAGATGGGATGCTGTCTGAAGGACTGGAAGATGCCAGCCAGGCAGGAGCACTGTCAGTCATGATGGGATACAGTTCTCAGGGGAAAGGAGGTGTAGTAAGCCACACAGCACTGCTGCAGCTGGAGAATGCAAGTGGCAGAGAAGGCATCAAAATTATAGCTGACTTTGTATTTGTGTAAGGAAAAACTCACAGCTGAGAAGAAAATGTATTTAAGACCGATTTTGTGACTCCTGCATTCTAGGCATCTCCCTTACCTTGCTCTAGTCATGGCCCTTCAGGATAAGTTATGCATTCAGATCTATATTAAAAACATTTTTTCTAATATTTAGATTATAAATTTTAATTTATTTGTGAACCTAAATATTTTTCAGGACTAAAATTTTTTTTAAAAGTCTTGAATTTTATATTGATAGATGCATAAATAATGTACACTGTAACACATTTATTCATGCAAGGATTTTGTCAGTATAATTTGCATAATGATTACCTCAAACATTCATCTTTTTGTGACAAGATCATTTGAAGATTCACCTTCCAGATAATATTTAGGGAAAGAGAAATAAGGACAAATTTGTTAGGAGGTATAAAATCACCATTAGCGAAGAGGAAGGAGTTCATATACAGTTGATATTTGACAGGATTTCCAATGAAACAATATGAATCTTTTCATCATCTTTGGTTATGAATGTGATGTCAGCATGACTCACAGATATGTCTGCACATTGAATGAATCATAATGAAAGCTTGGAAAGTATGAATACCTGAAACTCCTGCCTGAAGATTTTAATTTGCTAGACTTTGGAGAATTTCCCAAGCTCACCAAATGATTTTTAACAAGTAGTTGAACTTAAGAACAAAGGACAGGGGATCACAGCTGTGTCTACACTAAACTAGCAGGATATTTTAGGGAGATGCTTTAGGGTAAGAGAAAGACATTGCTGGGTTCTGGTGCCTTTCTTCATAATGTCTCCAGAGTCCAGGCAAGTACAGAGTCCATCACGCACCAGGCTCTGCCATGTGATGGAACTTGGAACACTGGCATTCTATTTTGTCTTGAAGCCTTGTGAATAGTGAAGGTTTGGACCAGAATCTTAGCCTGATATCCTACCAATCACCCTTCCCTTTATATGCCTTACCCTGTCTTTGTGTGTCAGTCACTTTCTCCATTTGCTATCTGTCTGGCTTATGTTTGGTATAGAGTAATTTGCAAAGGCTAGAAAAATGTCTGCTTCTACTGATCATGATGTTTCTGTTCAGAAGGTCATATAAATTATGAGCAAGCCATCGATATTCGAAGCCTGGCTTTCTGCTCTAGCCCTACCATTACTGACTCCTTGTCTAAAACCAAGGATAGCCACTTTGCAGATGTTTTTTTGAGACAGGGTTTAATATAAAATAACTCTGGCTGTCCTGAAACTAGCTCTGTAAATCAGGCTGGCCTCAAGCTCACAGAGGTCCTCCTGCCTCTGCCTCCTAAGTGCTCAGAGTAAAGGCATGACACTTTATAGCCTTCTTGTTGTGTAAACTAGTCAAACCATGTAGATTGCAGTCTGCCTAACAGCATTGTATTCCTTCAATCTTTGGCAAATATTAGCTTTGGAAGAACTCAGAGCTTCTTCCAAGAGCCCAGGAAAAGCAACAAATCATTTCTGGCAGCAGAAATTGTATTTGCTGAATTTGAAGTGTGTTGTGCCCCTCCCCTCAACCTGTCTTTTCATCCTGAACTTGCTTTCTAAAATGGAGGGTTTTCTTGCATTTTTCTGACACTGAAGAATTTGAAGAGAAAAACACAATGCTTCTCTTTTCTCTGCTAAAATGATACTTTCCAAGGTCTTGCTCAGATTTCCTCTTGTAGAATTTCCTAGCCACTCCAGCCTTTGTTCACCGTTCTTTTGTCTGACACTTAGGTACTTGGACTGTCTGTATCTAAGAATTTTCAGTGATTCAAGTCTATAGCTCTGTTCTCCAGTCTTTATTGTTACATTTCTTAAAAATGTCTTCTCATATTTTTACTCTTCTGTCCCCTCTGTCCCCATCCATCACCCTCAGTCACAGAGCAGGCCTTAGAGAATTTACAGACCAAAATGATGAACTTTAATGCTTTTGGCTTGCAGTGGAAGCCCAAAACTTTTCTAGTAATTAGAAATTAGCCTATGAATTAGAATGTAAAATATTGCCCTATGTTTTTGTGAGTTCTAGTCATTGGTACCGTTCTGACTCCTAGCAAATCTGACTGCCTCCCATTTGTCTGGAGGCAGGGTCTATTAGCAGCATCCTTCACAAACAGAAAGTCCCATGGGAAGTGGGGGGCAATCCTTCCTTCTTTTTTTAAGAAAATCAAGAGTTATGGATTGCTCCCTGTGCTCATAGCCATTCTAGCATGGCTTTTGAAGGATGCACTTGTATCAGGATTCTGGATTCTGTACAATGTCAATATTTGATCCAGAAATAAACAAAATGAAGATGTTGATATTTATGAAATGCAGTAGAAAGAACACGGCAGTATATCAGGTAGACAGACTCAAATCTGCTTTCATGTGACTCACAGCCTGTTTATATTTCTGATAAAAAAAATTATATGGATTAAAAGTAAGCACGTAAAGCACCAAAAGACTGAGGGTCGAAAATAGATGACAGTCTGTATATTTACTATGCTAAATTTCTTATTAGTTTAGTGATTAACTCCAAAGATTCAAGAGGACAGACCATTGATCCAAATCATCAGACTAGATTAATTAAACAACATTTTTTATTTGTGTACATAGGCTGCCTCCTCCTAAGCCTGGGTTAAAGAGGTCAGCATTAGACATGACGAAGACAAGGTTTTTATAGTTCAGGCATAGAGGGTCTCAAAATGGGGTGTTTGTTGGGCAAAATAGGCAGGGTTACAGGAGCAGGTTATAAAGCTATCAGCCTTCTGAAACAAAGACATGATTGCAAGGTGGTCAGAACAATGGGCACTCATAAAAACTATTAAAACAAAGGATTGCAAGATAATTATAATTTTTGAAACAAAAGCATGGTTATCATTTTCTGGAACAGGTAGTGCAGAGTCATTTGTAGTCAAGGTTAAGGATGGAACATAGCCCAAGCCTTGGAAAACAGATGTTTAATCATAAACAGAAGTGAAACCAGTCTATATTTACCATTAGATAGCTTTCAAGCCCAAGATGGAGGTATACTGGTTATTCACTTATTTTGATTATTTCAGTATTTATTCTAAGATATATGCCTGTGATTCTCATTGGTTGGGTAGTGTGCATGTATGTGAAAAAGACTTGGTCTCAGAGACTCCTGCAACCACAACATATAATGAGCTGTGTTTCTCCTGGGCATGGATCTGGGGCACAAGCATTGTCTGAGCAGGGAGAAACACATTACCTCTGCAAAATGGATAGATGAATTTTAATGTCTTCACTGAAGTTATTAATAGAATATTGAACTAGACTAGGCTTATTTTTTAACCCAGGACACTGGGATTGCCAGCTGCTTATCAAAGGATGAAAATTATTACTGTGGAGGGGTTTTAATTGGCTTAATTGCCAGTTAAATAATTAAAAGGCAGGAGAAGTTTCATGTGTAATAAGTAGCAGCAGGCAAAATCTGAAATGCAGCAGACAAAAACAGTTAGTGAAGAGAGACTTTTATTAGTGGTGAGGAACCACACACACACACTGCAAGGCACAGGGAAGAACCCTCTGCAAAGTGTGTGTGTGTGTGTGTGTGTGTGTGTGTGTGTGTGTGTGTGTGTGTGTAGGGAGGAGGACCTCCAGCAGTCCCAAATTCAATCTCTTTTTGAGGAGAGGGGCTAATAGTAGGAGAAAAGTTCACCAGGTTTTAAGTTTCCAGGCTTTTGTCTCAGGTCAAAAGGTTGATAAAGAAGCCAGCATCCTATAGAGGAAGAAGCCAGCCATCTTGGAAGTGCAAGTGGTTATTACCTGGTTGTGGCCTCTCTCCCTATCTGTCTTCCTATTAGGGAATCTGTCTAACTTTGTTTCTCATACCCATACTGTTAATTTGGGATCCTGTCCATTGGCTGTTAATTTCTCTAAGTGAATCATTAGCAGTCTGTTTAAACTATTTGATTTATAAAACTTGCTGATTTAAGTTGGTAATTTTTTTCTTTCTTTTTCTTATTATATAGGGTCTTAATACATAATCTAGGCTGTCTTTGAACTTTTAGCAATTCTTCTGTCTCAGTCCCCCAAGACCCGGGATTATAGGTTTTCACTACTATGCCTAGTAAGAATTTTTCTTTAAAAATTATTCTGATCTTCAGTTGAAGAAGCAGGACTTTGGAATTGCTTTAGGTTACAGAAGTAAGATGGGTACAGAGACCCAGCATGTGGCTTCTTTACTAGGTTGTTTTTCCAACTAGAATTCTATTAGAAGTTCAATACAATCTAAAGAAAGGGCTCTGAGAAAATTAAATTGGAAGCATTCTTCACATTCCTTAGATTTGTTCTGAAATTCTAGAAGGTATGCTGCAAGTGATCTTTCCAACTGAAAAGATCTCACTTCCTCCATCCTATGTACAGTACACTGCAGCTCTTTCCTCCTGGGTCCCCCACTGTGTATAAATTGGTTTCCATTTTCTCTCTTACTCATCAGTACAGGTGAGCTCATTCACAAATGCATTCTGGGACCATTGGGTTTTTCCCTATTTTTCCTTTAGGAAAAACTCTGTGAACCCTGGCAACTGAATTCCTGCAGTCTTGGTTTGTGCAGTTTTAAAAACACAGTCAAATTGTTTCCAGCAGGACAAAGTCCAGCTTGACAGCAGCCTCAGCCCTAATTTTATCATTCCAGAATGTTTTTCATTATCTCAAGGACGACCTCGGACTTCAAGCTCTAAGAAGAAATGTAATACTTTAGTTAAAGTTAAACACAAAACAGGGCCTCGCTGCACTTTGAATGTGTGCTGGGGAGGGGTACAAGGCTCTAGGGAATCAGGGCTTAGTTTGTAATCCATCAGGAAGTTGTATTTGAGCTTCATTGTGTAGTCTTGCCCTTGTCCCTGTTGTGAAGGGAGGCTTTCCTTTTGCTGCCTCTTCAGCACCCCCAACATGCACTTCAAGTTTTACGTACTTGCTGGTGATTGCTGAACATTCAGCAAATGTTTTTCCAGTGAACAGAAGATGGGAATTGCATCCTATCCATTGCTTTACTTATTCTCTCTACAATTTGTATCTTCTCTGGCCCATACATAATGGGTATTCAATAAATGATAATTGGGTGAGTAAAAAGTGTAAGACTAGTACCTGATGTATTCAGAAAAGATGTAGGACTAGAGGAATGAATACTATCATTGCTATCAGAGCATGGAATCATTGATTGCATACTTGGTGCTATTAACTTACAGAAAAAGAGTAAAGCAAAGCAAACAAACAAAAATACCCTAATGCAGCATAATGCTATTTTAACCAGGGGCAAGAGCCAACTAAAGACAAGACTTTTGTTTAGAAAATAAAGTATATTTGGAATTGGAAGTTCGGAGAAAAGCCTAGCAAGTTATTCTAAGAGAAACAGCTTGGCTAATAGTATGCTGAGTATTAGAGTCATAGTTTCATTAATGTTTTTCAAAGCTCAGTTAGTTTTGTTTGTATAATGAATGCAGATGAAGCCAGAAGAAACAAGCCGTTGTGAACCCCAGCTATTTTTCAATCTTCCTCAGGTTGTGAATGTGACGGGGGGAGTCTCTTTTCTTGACTCTGTCACATCCATGGACTACTTCCCAGGCCTGAATTTGGAAGGGTATCCTAACAGAGATAGCATAAGATATGCTGAAATTTATGGAATTCCATCTGCCCACACATTGTTGAGAGGAACACTGAGATATAAGGTAAGTGCTATATTTTAAACACTATGCTAGTTTTGATAAAGTAATGTATGTGCTTATTTTTCTTCAAATAATTAAATGAGAAACCAAGTTGGAGTTCATGTTTTTAGAAAATAAGTTATTAAGTTTGTTACTTGAAAATTTCATACTTTTATATAATAAGTTCTGCTTACTCTCTCTTACAACCTCCTACTTACTCACACACACTCCCCACCACCCTATGCCTCTTCCTACCTGTCCCTTTCTGAGGGTTATCACTTGGTTTTGTCATATGACCCATTTAGTTTAATAAGGGCTATTTGTCTGATCATTGGATTGGTACTATCCCTAAGGGAGTCTGGCATGGTTACCAGTAAACATAAACTGAAGGTAATAACTCTCCCTTTTCTTAACTCTATCCATAGGAAAACATTAAACAATGAGGGACTGAGGCCTCTGAGTTCTTCCTCCACCCTTGCCTGGTTGCTGATGCATATATGCTGCAGTCATCCGCAGCTGTTGAGAGTTTATAATTGCAATGACCGTGTATTATCTAGAATATAGCATTTCTGTTCTCTTCTTCCTCTTCCCCAGATCTTATAGTCTTTATGCTCTTCTGCAATGTTCCATGGGATGGTATAAACGTCTTGTTTGGAGCTGAACACTCAACTGTCATTTATTCTTTGGTTTAAAAAAATTAAAAAAATATATTTTATTAAAATGTTAGGATACCTAACTCAAAATAGTGAATTTATTGACACTAGAGATTGGGAGCAGAGAGGAGACCAGCTTTAGGTATAGCTTGATTTGGGCACTTTGTTTCGTGGTCTTGTAAAATTACATTAGTCTTAGAGAAATGTCTTTATAAACACAAAATAGGGATTTTAGTTGATCACACTTGAGGTGTTATAAATATGTCCAAAATGAGAAAAATCAGATATCAGAGTCCTAGCATGGCATCCTTCCCCATATTCTATACAGACATAGATCTTCACTGTAGGATGAGTTCTCTGCTTTTTTTTGGAGGGGGTATGTGTGGATTATTATTCCTTCCATTACCAGAAAGCCAAATAGAAGCTAAGCTGATAGGGTGCTTTCCTAGCATTACAAGGTCCTAGAACTGATACTTTGCACTTAATAAGAAAACAAAGCAGTGTGATAAAGATTAAAACCTGACAGTTCTATCAAACAATATTCTGTTACTCTACATTATATTATTTAACAGGAAATTAGCCCTTCTATTGCCAGAATATACCATGCATCATAGTACTGAGAACATAAAAAGGGACCCATTTATAAAGTAAATGTAAACCAATTGAATTATGACACTTAATATTGATCTCATATCAACAATAAAAATTATGTTCAAATAAGTTATAAAGATAAACTTTTTTTGAAAAAAAAAACTTAATTGGTTGTAAAGGTAGATCCTTCTTCAAAAAAAATAGCTAAAAGTTTGTTTTAAAAGGGAAAATATTCATTTGCTGCTTAATTCTTACTTCAGGGGTATTCCAAAGCTTTGAATGGATTTGTAAAGTTGGGTCTCATCAACAGAGATGCATATCCTGCCCTGCGACCTGAGGCCAACCCTCTCACCTGGGTGAGTATTTCTAGAATTCTGTGCTGTTTGCTACACATGGCTTGAGATGCAGCATTGCACAGCACTCAAATGCCAAAACATCCCTTCTGTAGCTTATGTAGAATGATGAGTCCTTGCGATCATCTCCTCCCTTTTCCATACTTGGGGAGGATGAAGAAGTTGATGGGCTAATGTGCCTAGCTTGCTCCTACACTCACTCCACAGGATCTTTCACCTGAACCCTGAAAGGAGATTCCTTCACTCTTGGTTTTGTATTCTAGAAATTTTCGTTTGGACCCATTGAGTGTGATATTTGGGAGGATGCTGCTATGAACCTTGCCAGTTCTCTCATTGGGCTATTTGTGATGATAAGTAATAAGTTTATTACTGATTTTTAAGGTTTTCTGTGCCATACTCAAATCCTAAAGTCTTGGAGTTGGACTGGAATTTAGGACTTGACGCTGAATGTCAACTACAGCTCCCACTGGTGGCTGGAAAGAATTGTACTGGGTCTTCCAGGATACTGTTAGTTATTGTGTAGAACAAAAACAACACACCTGTTGCACAGCATCAGATTATAAACATTTTAGACTTTGTGGACCAAGCAGTCTCTGCAGAGCAATCTAGTACTGCCATAGACAATGCATAAGCACAAGGGTGGATACACTTTGCAGTGAACGTCTATTTTAAAAACAGGCAATGAGCCACACTGGGTCTGTGAACCAATTGGTTGACTTCTGATCTAGAGTCTAGCTTCCTTCCTGGGAAAAATTTTCTGTTTAGAAAGAAGAAGAATCTATGGCCACTCTTTTAAGTGTTCTTTTAGAATTTGATTCCCTAAGAGGTCTTTCTCATCTATTAAAGCTACAAAAGAACTCTAGTTGCCACTGGCAACCACAGCAGTAAGTCCCTTGTACTTTAACCTGCTCTAGATTGATTGTTACAGAATGTGTGAGGGGTTTGTGTGTGTGTGTGTGTGTGTGTGTGTGTGTGTGTGTGTGTGTGTGTGTGTGTGTAATATGGGTGAAAAAAGTGAAAAAGTGTTAGTGAAGATACATGACCAGGAAGTGTTTTAGTGTTCCCCTTTTTAGCATTGATTATTTTATTGTTAAACATGCTTCTAGAATCCCATGCATTTGTAATGTATACATATGCACACACTATGTTTATTTATTGCATACACACATATATTTATTTATGCACATATATAACCTATGTTTCAATTTTCTATTTCAATTTTTTTCTAACTTTTGAGTTCCACTTGATGTCTAGTGTCTTCATAGTCTTATTTTTCACATAACTGATGTTTTACTACTTAGGGGTTTAGACTTTCCATGTTCTTTTCCCAATCAGAAACAGCTCCTGTGTGACCTGGTGGGGATTTCCCGTTCTTCTTCATGTGAGAAACTCAAGGAAGTTGTCTTTACAAAGCTGGGAGGGGATAGCACCCAGCTTGAGGCTGCTGAATGGTAAGTACCCATCTTTTCATTTAGATCAATACACAATGAATCAGTGATTAATTCCTTAGTCCCTTCTGGCCAAAGAAAGGCTACAACATACACACATGTTTTATTTGATTAATTAGCTTCTTATTAGCTAGTTAATGCTCATTACTGGGCCTTTGAGAAATTGTAATGTATTGTGTTTATACTGGACAAAAAGTAGATAAGTGATGAAACTCGATGGCAATTATGATCTGAAAAATGTTTATTTTGAAGCATTTTCTCACTCTGTTCCTGAATACAAGTGATTTCTCTGAGTATTCCCCCACTGACTGCAGGATATTCATTCATGTGACTATAATGTATTTATTTATTTATGTAAGACAATTAATCTTTAACTTTTAAAATCTCACAAAACATGAGCTTGCAATATATCCTCTCTGTTCTGTTCTATGAACCAGGTTCTGTTCAGGGAACCTGGAAATCTGAAGCTAAGGCATTTCCATTATTATCAACTTTTGGTTTAAAGGAATCTTAGAACTTGTGAGTTGATCCATAAGAGCCCAGGGGCTCTTCCCTACTCCCCAGAGAAGAACATGCATAGAATGTGAACTAACAGCAAGGGCTTGTGTTTTTCAGGTTGGGCTTACTGGGGGATGAGCAAGTCCCTCAGGCAGAGTCCATTGTGGATGCTTTCTCCAAGCACTTGGTCTCAAAGCTCTCTTATGGTAAGTCACATGTTTCCACTAAGCATTGTGGAAGAAGTGTCACAAGACAATTTAGCCAAAGGATTGGTTTTGGGTGAAGCAGCCATGCAATAGGAGGAGAGAATTTTGAAAGGAAGGAAAGGTCACTGGTCTGAGGCAATAATAGAAAAAATATTAGAAAATAATGAATTCAGGAACTATGAGAAGGAAAAACAATTTTCTATTTAATGTATTAGATAAATACCAAAGCAGTAGTTTGGAAGCAAGTGTCTATCTCCATTGTCACCCCAACCAGACTACTTGGTACTGAAAAAGGATCACGAAAGTTTTCATTGTTTTGAGGTTTTCACTGATCTTCAGGTAAAAAGTATCATAAATAGCTATCTAGTGATTATATTGGATGGGAAACTTCTGAGAAAAGCAGGAAAATAAAATACAAGAATAATTAAGCTCCAGTGATGATTTAGAATGTTTGCATTTATCTTAAGGTCCTTCAGAAAAGGATATGATTGTGATGAGAGACAGCTTTGGTATCAGACATCCTTCTGGACATTTAGAAAATAAGATCATTGATCTTGTGGTTTATGGAGACTTCAATGGCTTTTCAGCAATGGCTAAAACTGTGGGGTTACCGACAGCCATGGCAGCCAAAATGTTGCTTGATGGTAAGTTTCATTTTCATAAGGACAGACCAAGGCTGTTTCCTCTTTACCTCCAGGTCAATCAGTGCCTGGAAAAAATATTAACTTATCTGAAAATGAGAAGTGTTAGAGGATATCAGGATGGTGGCCGCACTATGGTGAGGAAAGGGCATAAGCCGTGGCATGAGACCACGTTTTCACCCAGCTCAGTCACAGGAACTCAGAACAATGGAACATGGGTGTAACTCAACACCCATGGACCAAGGTCTCCTCATTTTTTTTTTTTTTTTTTTTTTAAGAATCATAAGCATGGCTTATCAAGGGTGGAAATACAAATAAGATTGCTACACATATATTTTCTTTGTGTTCATCTTTCCCTCTGAATTTTTTTTTCCATCCCTGTATATCCTTATTCAAGGTCTCTTCCCCCTCCCAACACATCTGGTCATTTTTCTTCTCTGAAACTCCCCATCCTCTCCCTGGGCAGGGAGCAGACAGTCCTATGGTCCCACTGACCCAATAATGCTTAGATCAGTCTCCACTTCTGGCCAAATCCAGTTCTTTCCCCCCTCCCTCAAGAGTGAGTCAGGTGTTTCTATAGTTGGACTGGGGTTTGAAGGGTCAGTCCAAAGAACCTCAGGAGGTCTCCTCATTTTAAAAGTGGAAACTCAGGCTTGTTTTGATGGCGTCCTCAACCTCTCTTGTTCCTAAAGTGCTCCTTTATTTTTCTTTCTATTTTTAGAGAACAGTTGCTCTGAATTAGCAAAAGGTGTTCATTTGTAGATCATTAGGATTACAGACTGTGGTTCATTCATTCTCATATTTTAGCATCTTAATATAACACTGAGCAAATATATTTGATGTGTTTCTGGACTTACAATGACATTTTTATTGTGAATAGCTATTGTAAGTTTAAAGATATATTAAGGGAAGTTAGATTATATAGAGCTTAAGGACTGAATGGTCTGGCCACAGGGAGTTGAATTATGCTCCAGTAAGTACATGAGCAGCATAAATGGGCTTTTTTTGTAAATGGGGAGATAATAAGAGTGGATATGAAACTGAGAGGACTGATAAAACTGAGTTTGATGGGGTACATGATGTAAAATCATCAAATTAAAAAAAAAAAAAAGAACAGCAGTTTAATCGTCTAAAAGAGCAGAGCCACACAAAGTGGCTCACAACAGCCTATAATTCCAACTCCAGAGGATTCGCTAACATCTGGCCTGTACAGGCACCTGCATTCACATAGCCACATACACACACACATATATATATATATACACACACACACACGCATATATGCATAATTAAAAATAATACAAATAAATCTTACGCAAAGATTTTAAAAATTAATAAGTTTATTTTATTTAAAATTAATAAAAATAATTTAAAAGATAAAAGAAAAAAGGACTGAAAAGCATAACTCAGCAACACAGGCCCAAGGTGATTATCAGCTGCTTTCTTTAGGGACCTTATGGTTTATTGGATCTGTGACTCCCTGATACTTCCCAGCACTGTGGCACACTGTCATAAGGCACATTACTAGCTTGGACAAAGCTCAAATTATCAGTATAATTTATTCTTAATTTTTTTTTTACCACTAACAAAATTTGAAATCATTAAGCCAAACTCCTTTTTTTATTCTTCTTTCTTACAATGCATCCTGAATATAGTTTCCTCTTCCTCCACTCCTCTCTGTCTCCCCCAATCGCCTCCCCTCCGCCTCATCCACTGCTCCTCCTCTGTTACCTCCCAGGGATTTCAAACCAGCATTGACAAACAAGATGCAATACGACCACACAAAAACCCTCATATCAAGGCTGCATCAGACAACCCAGGGAGAGGAAAAGGGTCTCAGGAGCAGGCAAAAGAGCCAGGAACAACCCTACTTCCACTGTTAGGAGACCCCCCAAAACAAGCTACACAACCATAACATGTATGCAGAGGACCTAACACAGACCAGGCTCCCTGATGGTCACTTTAGCTTCTGTAAACCCCTATAAAACCTGTCTGGTTGATTCTGTTTTCTTACAATGTCCTCCAACACTCTGGTTTCTAAAATCCATCCTTCTGCCCTTTTGCATGTATTTTGAGCTCTGCCTAATGTTTGGCTATGGATCTATGCATCTGTTCCCATCAGTTGTAGATAAAGCCTATCAGAGACAACTGAGCTAGGCACTGATTTATGAGTATAACAGAATATTATTAGGAACCATTTCATTGACTATTGTTCTTTTTTCTTTCCTTTTCTTTTTAACCAGTTGTGTTTAGTCTATTCCCAGGTCTCTGGGATACATAGCCTCTGTCTGGTTCCTGGTCACCCAGGTGGCAGTGTTGGGCATGCGCTCCCTCTCATAGTGTGAGCCCCAAGTTAGACCAGTTGTTGCTTGGCTACCCTTATAAGTTCTCCATACCTTTATGCACATCTTTCAGGTCAAAATTTCTGTGGCTGGGCTGGTGTCTCAGTCCCAGCACCAGAAACCTTGCCTGGTTACAGAAGAAGGCTGATTCAGGCTCCACACTCTTCTTTATTTGGGGCCCTTGATAGGATCAGCATCACACATTCCATTTCAGGGAGTTTCTCCTGCACTAGTTTCCTACATGGTCTCCCAAATGTTACCCCCCTCCCCCTCATTCCAGTCATCTCTCCCTCTACTCTTTCTCCACACTGCCCCCAACTTGATCCCTTCTGTTCTTATCTCCACTTGCGGCGGTCTATCCACAAATGTATTTCCCTTCCTCAGGAGATCATGTGTCCCCTTGAGCCTTCTTTGTTACTTAGCCTCTCTGGATCTAAGTTGGGACTTTATGTAAAGGATTTCAATTTTAATTCTCCCATGTTCTCCCTTTGTGATCATGTATAGATTGAACACATTTGCTTGGAATACAATGCCATTTGGCCTTGGTGTTGGACTCTTGTTGACAAGGAAACAGACCTTTGACATCACCTTTAAATTGAAAATTAAAAATTTGTTTTCTTTTAGGTGAAATTGAAGCCAAAGGCCTAATGGGGCCATTTACAAAGGAGATCTATGGGCCAATATTGGAGCGGATTAAAGCAGAAGGCATTGTATTTAATACACAGAGCACAATCAAGCTATAAATGGAAATTTATTTTCCTAGGCAACATGGCTGTCAACTTGCATATGACAAAAATGCTTTCCAACGTGCTAAAGCATGAAGGTCTATGTTTTAAGCATGATTTACTCAAAACATGAAGCAATGACATTTTTGAAACTCAAATTTCTATTTTAGTAAAACGTTTGGAATAGAAGATGCCAGTCCTTACAGAGACCTTTAATAAGTCTGCTGTGTATTTTTTTGTGTGTATGTAAAAATGATGCTTATCTTAGTTTGTTAATTTATTGTTCTTCTTTTTTCTTATAAGAACATATCACCAGCAAATGCAGTTGTACTATTTTTGTCAGAAAAAAATTCATGTAGTTATATTTTTGTATTTTTCAAATTGATTCTGCTAGATATCTTTAGACTGATACATCTACAAACAATTACAAAGTACTGTCTCATGTGTTTTGTAAAGTTATGATTTATTTAGTAAATTTTTTGAAAATCATTTCTCTTGCATTTCTGGAAAAATTGATACAATAAATTAATAGTCCTCATTATCCTTTTATTAGAACCAGAGAAAGTTTTTCAAAAACTCTAGCACCTTCCATGATAAAAAACAGAACAGAAAAACCCACCACAAACAAACAGGAGTAGAAAGGGATACCCTCATAAAGGTTAGCCATAAAACCCTACAACTTGTATCATATTTAATGGCAAAATACTGAATGATTTTCACCTAATACCATAAGACAGGAATATTGCCACAGTGATTCAACTTGTATCATGGGGCTAGGCTATGGGAATTAGGAGAGAGAGAGAGAGAGAGAGAGAGAGAGAGAGAGAGAGAGAGAGAGAGAGAGGAGAGAACCAGCTATCAGCTATACTAGAAAAAAAATAGAATCTTCAAGAATTGCAAAGGAAATCAAAAGCCATAGTGAAAGTAATACAAGAGAACATTTGAATTCATAAATTAAGAAAAATTGCACATTCATGAATAACTTGCAGCAATTGCCTTTCTGTAGAGTATGAATGAGTGAACCAAAAGGTGGTCTTCGAAAAACAATGTCAACAGCATCAAAAAGAAAAATGTATTAAGATTGAGAGGGTAGAAGTGACATTCATTTTTATGTTCCACTGCCTTTTAAAAAGTGTTCTAAGAGAACTCAAGAAAATGATGATTGAAAACATGAATAAGCAGAAACAATGAAGCTGGATCACGACCTCAAAGCATATATGAACTAATGGTTCTAAAAGATATCTAAAAAAATAAAAGGTAACACCGTAAAAATCTTAGACTAAAACACAGGCAAAAATCTTGGTGTATTTGAATTTGGCAATAGTTCATTAAGTAATTAAAGCAAGAATCATAAGCATCAGAAAAAAAAAGTACAAACTGGACATAATAAAAATTAAGAACTTTTGAGTTTCCAAAGAAACTGCTGAGAAATAAAAACACACATTGCACTTCCAAATACCTCATAGATCCAGTACTTTTTTTGTAAATCATTTATTAGGGAGGAATATGTAATTAGAATATATAAAGAACTGTTATAACTCAATTTGAAAATGATAACACGTCCGGGACCGGGTGCTGTCTGCAGAGCTTGTCCCAGAGCTCTCTGGAACAGGCAGAGATAAACTCTGCCTGTCAAGGTCAACCAAGCTGCTGCTAAGGGAATTCACATGGCTACCCACCTCCAACTGAGATAAGGACTGGGGACCCTGTAGGACAGACTCAGACCCCGCCCAGAGGTGAGGAGGGGTCAGTAGGCCCCAGGGGCTGTATCCCTGCCAGGGAAAGGAGACTTGAGCTCAAGTCGGTTCCGGTTTCTGTTCGGTTTCTGTTCCGGGACCGGGTGCTGTCTGCAGAGCATGTCCCAGAACACCCTGGAGCAGGCAGAGATAAACTCTGCCTGTCACGGCCACCCCCCACACCCAGCTGCTGCTGAGGGAGTTTGCACAGCTGCCACCCCGCCTCTAATTGGTCAGAGAAAGATTGAAGACTTGAAATTCAGTCCCCTGCACAGTGCAGAAGTAGTGACTGAGCAGACCTTTTCCTCAGAGGTGACAGGCACACAAGGCCGAGTGCCACAACTGACCAGGAGCCACCTAATCATGAAGCACTGAAGCCATGGGCAGATGCCAGTGCAAAAACTTACATAATAATATAAAGGACAACAATGTAACTCCAGAAGAAAGTGGTGATCCTACAAATACAAGACCTGAACTGAGCAATGAAGAGGAAACAGAAGGAAGCATCACCAAAAATTCCTTTTTGATGGTCATCGAAGCTCTCAAAGAAGATATGAAAAATAGCCTTAAAGAAATAGAAGAAAATACAAACAAAAAATTGGAAGAGATGAACAAATCTATGAAAGAAACATGCCAGGAAATAAAAGCTGAAATAGAAGCAATAAAAAAGGCACAAAATGAGGCAAAGATGGAAATAGAAAATCTGAAGAAAAAAGCTGGAACCACAGACACAAGCATAACAGAGTTCAAGAGATGGAAGATAGAATCTCTGAAGTGGAAGACTCAGTAGATCAAATAGATATATCAGACAAAGAAAATAGTAAAACTAAAAAAGCCATAACTCAAAATGTTCAAGAAATCTGGGACACCATGAAAAGACCTAATTTGAGAATAATAGGAATAGAAGGAGAAGAATACCAGCTCAAAGGCACAGATAATGTTTTCAATAAAATCATAGAAGAAAACTTCCCTAACCTGAAGAAGAAAATGCCTATAAAGATACAAGAAGCTTACAGAACAACAAATAGATATGACCCCCTAAAAAAATCAGCGCGCCACGTTATAATCAAGCCACAAAACATACAGAACAAAGAAAAAATTTTAAGAGCTGCAAAAGAAAAGGGCCAACTCACATATAAAGGCAGACCCATCAGAATAACGCCTGACTATTCAATGGAAACAATGAAAGCTAGAAGGGCTTGGTCAGAAGTTATACAGATGCTAAAAGAGCATGGCTGCCAAACTAGAATACTATACCCTGCAAAATTATCAATCACCATAGATGGAGTAAACAAGATATTTCATGACACAGTTAGACTGAAAGAATATCTATCTACCAATCCAACACTACAGAGAGTATTAGAGGGAAAACTCCAACCTAAGGATCCCAGATACACCCACAAAATCACAAACAATCAATAATTCCACAGAAGAATATTCCAGAGAAAGGAAATATAAACAAGTTACCACCAAAATGGCAGGAAATATCAATCAATGGTGACTAATTTCCCTTAATATCAATGGGCTGAACTCGCCTATAAAACGTCACATACTAACAAGATGGATACAACAACAGAAGCCATCCTTCTGTTGCCTTCAAGAAACACACCTCAACCGCAAGGACAGACACAGGCTTAGAATAAAGGGTTGGGAAAAGATTTTCCAGTCAAATGGTCCTAAGAAACAAGCAGGAGTTGCAATCCTAATATCTAACAAAGTAGACTTTAAAGTAAAAGCAATAAAAAGGGACCAAGATGGTCACTACTTATTCATCACAGGAAAAATTGGTCAAGAGGAAATTTCAATCTTGAATATTTATGCCCCTAATATAAGGGCACCTACTTATGTAAAAGAAACACTGCTAAAGCTCGAATCTCACATCAATTCTTACACCCTAATAGTGGGAGACTTCAATACCCCACTTTCAACCCTGGATAGATCAACTAGACAGAGCCTCAACAGAGAAATAAGGAGTCTAAATGAGGTTATGATGCAAATGGATTTCATAGATATCTACAGAAGCTTCCACCCAAAGGCAAAGGAATATACATATTTCTTAGCTCCTCATGGAACTTTCTCCAAAATTTATCACATAATTGGTCATAAAACAAATATCAACAGATACAAAAAAATGGAAATAATCCCTTGTAACATATCAGACCACCAGGGCCTAAAGTTAGAGTTCAACAACATCAAAACCCAAAGAAAGCCTACCAAATCATGGAAACTAAACATCAGTCAGCTGAACTATCTTTGGGTCAAGGAAGAAATTAAGAAAGAAATCAAAGTCTTCCTAGAATTTAATGAAAATGAATCCACAATGTATCCAAACTTGTGGGACACAATGAAAGCAGTCTTAAGAGGAAAATTCATAGTGCTAGATGCCTATATGAAAAACCTAGAGAAATCCCACACTAGAGACTTAACAGCGCAGCTGAAAGCTTTAGAACAATTAGAAGCAAACTCACCTAGAAGGAGTAGATGGCAGGAAATAAACTTAGAGCTGAAATCAATACAATTGAAACAAAAAGAACAATACAAAGAATCAATGAGTCTAAGAGTTGGTTCTTTGAGAAAATTAACAAGATAGATAAGCCCTTAGCCAAGCTAATCAAAAAAACAGAGAGTGTTCAAATCAACAAAATCAAAAATGAAAAGGGGGACATAACAACAGACCCCCAGGAAATACAGAGAATTATCAGATCATATTTTGAAAATCTGTATTCCACAAAAATGGAAAACTTAGAAGAAATGGACAACTTTCTGGACAGGTACCACCTACCAAAATTAAATGAAGATCAGATTAATTACCTAAACTGGCCTATAACCCTTAAGGAAATTGAAGCTGTCATTAAAAACGTCCCCAAAAATAAAAGCCCTGGTCCAGATGGTTTTAGTGCCAAATTCTTCCAGACAGTCAAAGAAGAATTACTACCATTACTCCTCAAACTATTTCACACAGTAGGAACTGAAGGAATATTGCCAAATTCCTTTTATGAGGCCACAATTACCCTAATACCTAAGCCGCTCAAAGACACAACAAAGAAAGGGTATTACAGACAAATTTCCCTCATGAATATTGATGCGAAAATTCTCAACAAAATTTTGGCAAACCATGTACAACAATGTATAAAGGATATCATTCACCACGACCAAGTAGGCTTCATCCCAGAAATGCAGGGCTGGTTTAACATATGAAAAACTGTAAATGTTATCCATCATATAAACAAACTAAAGGAACAAAACCACATGATCATATCCTTAGATGCTGAAAATGCCTTTGATAAAATCCAACACTCCTTTATGATTAAAGCCCTGGAGAGATCAGGAATACAGGGAGAATACCTAAATATAATAAAGGCGATTTATAAGAAGCCAACAGCCAGTATCAAACTTAATGGAGAAAAACTCAAAGCAATCCCACTAAAATCAGGAACTAGAAAAGGATGTCCCTCTCTCCCCTTATCTATTCAATATAGTTCTTGAAGTTTTAGCTAAAGCAATATGGGAACGAAAGGAGATTAAGGGGATACAAATTGGAAAAGAACTGAAACTATCTCTATTTGGAGATGATATGATTGTATACATAAGTGACCCACAATTCTTCCAAGGAACCTCTATGGCTGATAAACACCTTCAGCAATGTAGCAGGATACAAGATTAAGTCAAAGAAATCAGTAGCCCTTCTATACACTAAAGATTGAAGAGCTGAAAAAGAAATAAGGGAAACATTACCCTTCATAATAGCTGCAAATAGTATTAAATACCTTGGAGTAACTATAATCAAAGAAGTAACAGACCTATTTGACAAAAATTTTAAATCACTGAAGAAAGAAATTGAAGAGGATATCAGAAAATGGAAAGCTCTCCCATGTTCCTGGATTGGTAGGATCAACATAGT
>PVIH01008526.1:0-29800 GCA_004025045.1 Sigmodon hispidus
TACAGGTGTGAGCCCTGTCCCTGTACAGGTGTGAGCCCTGTCCCTGTACAGGTGTGAGCCCTGCCCTGTACAGGTGTGAGCCCTGTCCCTGTACAGGTGTGAGCCCCTGCCCTATACAGGTGTGAGCCCCTGCCCTATACAGGTGTGAGCTCCAGCCCTGTACAGGTGTGAGCCCCTGTAACTCATATGTGCACCACAGGGGTCAGAGGAAGCAGTGCAGAATCTGCCTGTCAGCTCTTGGTGACATTGTTCCAAAGCTGGGGTACACTTGCTTCCACAGGATGACATTTAAACAGCCTGGTGTCCTGGAAGGTGCTCCACAGGTGATGGGTCTACACCAGGCTTGAAAGTACATGTGAACCCCTATGTGTTCTACTGCTTGGTAGAGTTGAGA
Source organism: Sigmodon hispidus (assembly GCA_004025045.1). Classification (NCBI taxonomy): domain Eukaryota; kingdom Metazoa; phylum Chordata; class Mammalia; order Rodentia; family Cricetidae; genus Sigmodon; species Sigmodon hispidus. The sequence continues at coordinate 395 of PVIH01008526.1, forward strand.
AAGCTAACAGAGGAACCGACATCTGCCTGGGCCCCAATGGGTTCATTTCAGAGCTGCCAGGGTTTCTGACAGATACAATGTTTCTTTGTAGCCTTTTTTCCATCTTCAGACTTAACAAGGAGATTCCCATGCTCTTGCCCAGTTTCTCTTAGTAATGAATTGGCTACTGCAGTGCTGCAGCCAGCCTGTGGCCACATTGTCCTCCTTCACTCAGGTTCCCAGGGTCTTTTGTCTTAGTCATGTTTGCACATACATGTGTGTGCTTTACTTCTGTGAGGTCTTTTTACCTCTTTAATTTCAGAAGCCACATAACCTCAAACAACCTTCCCTGTCCACTTCTACAGGACCCCATGTCACAGGCTTTAGGGCCTTTATTACAATGTTTAGATATTTATGAGACCTTGAAGCTTGAGGAAGGAAGGGAGAGAGGGAGGGAGGGAGAGAGAGAGAGAGAGCTGTTTCAGACATGCACAGAGGGAATGCTTCAGCCAAACTCCAGTGCAGTGAACAGGCCTAGAAACCCATGTGGGTTGGTAGCAGGTCCTCAGTCTGCTGCTAATCAGTGTGTCTGGTGGTGTGAACTGATGTGTGTTAATTCCGTCCAGAAGACAAGAGCACACCAGGTTTTCTTTAAAATATTCAAAAGCTAACGGAACACTGATGTGTAGCCAGTATGAAGGCTGAAGAACATGTGTGCTTTGCCATGTTGCATGGCTCACATGGACAGAAGTGATGCTGCAGAGCGGTCACAGTTCCCTCCTTTTCTCAAACAGAGACATTGCCAAGAACGCGCTGCTCCGTTGGCGAGTGTTCATTTACTGGACATTTCTAGGCGTATTTGACGCTTTGGTATTTTTCTTTGGTGCTTATTTCATGTTTGAGAACACAACCGTGACCAGCAACGGACAGGTGAGTACCGGACGTCTTGTGGCTTCACTGCTCAGTGGTAAGCCCCACCCTGTACGGTCGGTCATTGTGTAGAGCAGTGGTGTGAGACAGCGGCCTGTGGTGAGGTGAGGTGAGCACCCAGAGGTGCGGATCTGTGGTGCAGCTTAGAGGAGAAATGGGTCGCAGCGTGCGTCTCTGGTGCTTTTGTATGGGAGCTAAGGTGCGTGAGTGTCTTCCACCGTGTGTGTGTGAGTGCCCTGTACAGACAGCGAGTAGCGTAGCTCTCTGGTGGGCAGCGGCAGCAGCAGCCTGTTTGCTTACTCTCTGGGGTTTGTTTTACTCGTCTCTCGCTTTTTCTTTTTGCCCTTGCCTCCCTTCCCACCTCAGATAATGAGCACCAACACAAGCATGGTAAGACACGTGGGTCTGTCCTCTCTGTGTGTTTGGAGTGCATTGCAAATAAAATATTTCTCGAAAATATTTTCAAATGTGACCTCTTCTGTGTGCTTCGTTGGTAGAAAAGCTGTCAGTCATTCCTACCTTCTTCTGGCGTTGGCGTCAGAGCCGCCTGGCCCTGCGAGGTGTCTTCTCCCAGGGTCTCTGTCCAGGCTCCAGGGGAGGGGAGCTAGCCCCACAGGTTTGCATGTCACTGTAAACTAAGGGCAGGAGGCCTGCTGGGACCTTGCTTTCGTGACATATCTGTGCCACCCAGGGAGAACGAGGCATCAAGTAGACCCGGGATGTAGGTGCAGGTGCTGAGCCCAGCATTAAGCCCAGTTAGATCACAGGTTTTGAGACGGCTGTTCAAACACTGCAATTGACATCAGAGAAAGCTCCTCCCTAGCCATCCCTTGAGGAGCTCGAAGACAGAAATGCTTTTCATTTCTCCTTCAGCCAGCTCCCTCTCCTCCCCTGTTGTCTTCCCCGTGTTGATCCCTCAGACTGTTGGGTTGAAATGCCAGCGCCTGGCCTGTGTCAGCGCCTGGCCGTTTGTTTACCCGTGTATTTGTTTCTCTTGCCTCCTAACAAAAGGTTTCTCTCATATTGTAACACAAACCAGCATTTACTCAATTTAACCCTGAAGACTTGCTAAACTTTATTTCACTGTTTTAAGGACTTTAAGCTTTTCTGTGGCTTACCGTTGTCTTCTGTTTAAGGCAGACAGTGCCTACAAGCCACCAGCCCATAAACTCGGTGACCGTGATTGTCGACAGTGTTTCCCATACGTCAGCCTTTTAGAAGTATCCCACTATCTCATGTGTCGTAAATGTTCAGGTCTCAGCACTCTCTTTCTGAAGCCACTCAAGCACCGTTTATCTGGTGGTCGCTAGCGGGAGAGGTTGAGGAAGGAACACGTCCAGGATGGGAAGTGCTGTGAGGCCTGGTGATTGTGAGAGGCAAAGCCAGAACTCAGCCCTGACCTGTGCCAGCTCCGTGGCTTCCACCTCAGCCCACCCCATCCCAGAGTTTCAGAGAACAATGACAGACATTCTCTGGGGCTGCCCTGGAGATGCAGCGCTAGGGAAGGACCATGGCAGCAGGGAGCTCACTTCCCAGGCCTTTCAGAGACTCTGTGAGGTGCCCCCTGCCAGGCCATGCTGGCTGGTATACATAGTCCCATCTCTGCTGCCCGTCATGGGAGCTCAGGATTCCTGTGGTCCCTTGCCTACACTCCTCAGACGACCCTTTTGGTCTCATTAGGCTTTGTGGGGACTCCTGGAAAGATGCTTCTTGGTGGCCCTGTAGTTGGTCCCCACTTGTCATCCATAGTTGTCCTCTGCCATTAGCCATTGTTGAACTGTTCTTTAGAACTAGAAATGAGACTAGAAAACCATTGTCACAGGTGGAGGTGGACTCTCCTGAGCCTTCTCAGGGCTCTGGCCTTTGCCACACACACAGGCAAAGGCTGTGTAGGTAGAGGTTCATCATGAATGATACATGTCTTGACACAAAAGAATATCCAAGAGAGGCTGGCAGGGTGGACCCAAACCAGTGCACATCAGGACCAGTGACACTAATTCACAGGATGTATATTCAGAGTTGGGCATGATGGGGGCAGTGTGCTTTCATCAGGCAGAGGAGATCAGACATCCCTGACACATATTTCAAGGTAAACACTGACACCTATCTGTGAGGTGGGAATGGCGGAAGTGGGATGACCAAGGCCACCCTGCAGGCAGGGGAGGTCAAAGAAGAGATATGGTTTCCAGTCAAGCAAACCACCCTCCCTCCCTCCACCCTGGCCCCAGGCTTCTAGTAGCCCTTCAGCCTGAATTCAGCTGGTGTTTGGGGATGTGAGAACATTGGAATGCAGAGATCAAGTGCAAGGGCAACCAGACAGTGACCCCCCCCCAGTCTGGGTTTACAGGTTAGTTCAAGGGTGACCAGACAGTGACATCTCCCCCACCCCCATGGATCCAGGATGCATCTTGTAGGTTCTTGGGTTTAGAAGTTCCGTTCTGTTGGTTGCTGTTAAAGGCCTTTCTAGTCAGGTCTTCAGTGTTCCATAGGAACATTCGTAGGTAACTTGTAATACAAGAACAGCAATTACAAGTAATTTATTAAAATTGGCTTATAGATAATTTTTTGTACTGACATCAAAAGCCATAAATATTTCATTTTTTTATGCTAGGGAGACAATAATGTCACTGGCCCCTAGGATGTTCCTAGCCTGGTATTCAAGTTGGAATGCTACAGTGGTTGGGACATGCCTGGAGGACAGCTGGCAGATAAGCTGTGGATTTGGCCCAAAGGGGTGCAGAGGTGTCAAGACCATGACCTTAAGAAGAAAAAGCCATATCTTCACAGAATATTACGGCATATAAAAGTTAAATTGGCTTGACTTGAAAGGCTTTAGTGACCAGAAAATACCTTATGAGAGTGTCCATCCTCAGGGAAGAAGAGTCAAGGAGATAAGACCGAATGGACAGCCGGCGGGTAGCGGGTACTGGTCTGAGGACATTCCTACAGGGCCAGGACCATCAGTCAGACCTCAGATGGAGGTATATTGTTAAAGTCAAACAGTAAAGGCGTATCACTAAGGTGGTAATCCTCAGACCATCTATTTAAGGATTGTTGAAATGTGAGCCATCTGTGGAGATAGATTATTAAAGTGTGGCCCAGTCACACCATCAGTGTTGCTTTACTATGGAGCTGTGGGTCAGTTAGACATCAGTAGAGGTGTGCTTTCAAATCCTGAGGAAGTCAGAAGCAGGACCTCACTGGGCATGCGCATAGGTGACCATCCAGCTGAGAGGCTGATGTCTCCACCCCATAGATCCTTAGAGAATCTAGAAGATACTAAGTGACTGAAGCAAATGAGAAAATGAAGATTATGCAGAAACGGCTCTGTGGCCATCTCTCTATCCCAGTGATCTGGCACTCACTGACAGAGAGCCATGGGCACATGGAGGTAGATGACCAGGTTTCCTAGGCTCCTATCCAGTTTACAGTTTCTCACTTTATGAGAATAATAGTGATTGCATATCCTCAGTAACTGATGTCCTGCCATGGCACCCCAGGTCTACCCTAACCCAGCAACCCTGAGGAAGCCTGGCTGTGGGGGAGGTGTACTCTTCTCCTGTAATAGATGTGGAAAGAGCTAGCTAATGGCTTACTTTGGCCTGCTGTGAGTGCTCCTGGGTTCCACATGTCCCATGACTTACACCCATACGCATGCCATGCTGTCACCTATATTTTTCACCCATTCTGTGCCAAGTAATGGCACAGAAGGCTGAGTGGAGGCAGTGGGGCTTCCTTCTGCAAACAGAGTCTCTGCAGGGGCAGAGCTTCCCTTCCCCTCACTGCTAATACCTATAGCTTTTCATGAAACAGACCAACAGCTGCTCACTCTCCACCACCCTGTTAGGTAAATACCTTGGTGGGCTGCTGCCAGTCTCCTGCCCCAGAGGTGGAGCATCAGGCGAGTGCTTGTAACACTCCTCCATCATCACAAACTCTGAGCATTGGTGTTGAAAGCCAACACCACGGGGACCCGTGCAGATACCATGCATCCCTCCTACTTGCAGCGGCACCCACTCCGGCGTGGCCAAGCGGCCCCCAGCTAGAAGCCCCCACATGCAGGTCCGCGAGCATCTGTCGGTGCTGTTTCTAAGGCAAGGAGGAAGACAACAGTCCCTAAGCAGTCCGTGCTCCCACAAAGTCCTCATAGTTCTGTTCTAGAACTCTCCAAGTCCTTCCTCCACCAGCTCCCAGAATTCCTACAGGCCGTGGATTTTCACAGAAGTCTAGCTTCAGAGTATGTTTCTTTAATTGGCAGCTAGGCAGAGGCAGAAGTACTGTCTTCCTGGTCTTTTGGTTGGTTGTGGAGTGAAACTTGAAGGAAGTTCCGGGACCATTGTCTGAGGCGCAGTTTGCAGACCCCAACAGTGTCCACCTTGTTTGGTGTGTAGAGAACCATTCTTGAAGGCTTGTGCAGACTGGCTTTCCTGAGAGACAGGGCTTGCAGCCCCTGACCTTGTGCGCGTGTCTGTCTGTAGCTGAGAAATGTGTTGGTTCTTAGAGTGTGGCTTGTGTGTGTCTCTCCCCGTCCTGCCTGCATTCCAGCTGGAGGGAGGGAAGGCCGGCTGGGGCCAGGGGAGAAGCCTTTGTCCAGTGTGTGCCTCCTGTCCACCTCCTCCCTGTCCTGAGCTCTTTCCAGAGAAGCCCTCCCCGATGCTGTCACTTCTGTGTTCTGGTGTCCCCTCTGGCTGTCTCCTGCAGTGTTCTAGCAGCTGTGCCCCTCAGCTCTGGGCAGCTCCATCACCAGAAGCAGGTTTCCTGAGTTTGTTCTTGAGAAAGACAAAGCAGGCCTAAGCAGTAAGCTGCATAATTCTTCTATAGAAAGCACTGTGCATATTGACACCAGCCATGAGGTCCCTTCCTGCTGGATCTGAAACCTTAGGAATCTTCACAGTCATGTGCTAGTGCCCAGCAGGGCCAGTATCGGGCCAGCAGGACACTCACATGAGTCATTCCTGAGCTAGGCTTGGCCACTGTGCTGGCCTGCTGCCACCTGAACTCTTGCCTTTTCTAGCTCTGTAGACCCCGTATCCTTGGGCTAAGAGGTGCAGAGGCCATAGGTGATGCTGTTCAGCATCCTTGTTTGGGATGAGGGAGGAGAGGTGAATGGCCACAGGCACTTATTGGACTCTTGTCTCCACAGATGTTTGGAAATTGGACCTTTGGGACTCTGGTGTTCACTGTGATGGTGTTCACCGTCACACTGAAGGTGAGTCAGTGTGCGGTCACTCTAGCCGTGGCCAGCCTGCCTGCAGCTCTTCCTGAGCACTTGGGATCCTCGATCTATGCTGATGCTGACCTTCTAATGCCAGGTGTCCCAAGCCATCTTCTTCAGTTCGTATCCAGGCCCCAGCAAATGTGCACTGCCTGGTGCATGAACTCCCAGAGTTGCTCAGAAGGAAACGAAGAGCTGAGTGTTTACCAAAGGACAGAGATTGAAATACTCAATATAATTAAAACAGCTCTGTTTAAATCAATTAACTATTTCGGAAAAATTTCAAAGAACTATTTTATTTTTATTTATTTTAAGTGTATGAATGTTTGTCTGCATGTGTGTCCGTGTACCACGTGGGTGCCTAGTGCCCTTGGATCCCCTGGGACTACAGTTACAGATGCTTGTGAACTGACATGAGGGTCCTGGGAATCAACTCAGGAACTCTGGAAGAGCAGCCAGTGCTCTTAACCTCTGAGCCTTCTCTTCAGCCCCCCAAATTTAGCTTTTTAAAGTCAAGTCAGATTCTATGAAGAACTTGACTATGAAACTCCCTGAACCCATCACACTGGTTCTTTTTTTTTTTTTTTTTTTTAACTTTATTTATTTATTTATTTGCCTTGGTGTTTGCCTGGAGCTGGAACTATAGACAGTTGTTAGCTGCCATGTGGGTGCTGGGAATCGAACCCGGGTCCTCTGGAAGAGCAGACGGTGCTCTTAACCGCTGAGCCATCTCTCCAGCCCCCCACACTGGTTCTTTAAAAGGGTCCAAACCAACTCCTCAAACCACCTTCTCAGGGAGCAGTGTGTCAGCACAGAGGGTGTGTCGTGCGTACACACACACACACACACACACACACACACACACACACACACGCAGAGGTCCCAGATGCCTTCTTTCCTCCTGGGGATTCATGAGGGCCTGTCATCGTGTTCCGGTTTTGCCGTTTTTTCCGGCCCACCCTCCTACTTGTGGACCGATGTCACTATTGACACCTTCTCTTGCAGCTTGCGCTGGACACACACTACTGGACTTGGATAAACCACTTTGTCATCTGGGGGTCACTGCTCTTCTACATTGTCTTCTCCCTGCTCTGGGGAGGGATTATCTGGTGAGTCCTTAAACCCCATGTGGCCAGCTGTTCCACACGCCTGTCCTGGAGAACCAAGATGCATATTCTACACAGCCTTCAGCCTCCTGCATAGAGTACAGGTTCCTACCAGAACCTCTGGTGTCACTTTTGGGAGCATTTTGGGAGTTCTAGCAGACAAGGAGTCCATAGTGACTTGGGTGAACAGTTGATTTTGCAGTCTGGAAGACAGAACATGGCAACAGTGTGGTGATAGTCACATGCTGTGTGACAGATTGTGGGGGTTTGGGCACCAGCTCCACTCAGCTTCATCTCCACTGCTACTACATAAACCCATAATCATCACCTCAAAATGCCACTCATAGGATTTACTTTCCACTTGTGTTCCTTGGGGACACAGGTACAGTGTGGGGCAGAGTCGTAAGGCCATTTTGCTGTGATATTCCCAAAGTATCTCAGCAGCCCACCCTCACATGAAGCACTGTGACCTAAGAGCCCAGGCTAAGGAGTAGTGGAAGGGGCAGCCACACAGCATGGCCTGTCTACATTAGTCTTCCCTTGGGTAAGATGACCTTGCCCTAACCTTGGCCAGAGCAGAGTCTCCTCCCTCTGCATCACAGCCCCTTAGACACCATCCTAACCTCCTCCCTCCCTGACACTCAACCAGGGGTCCCTTAGGAGGGCTCCTGGAGGCAGAAACAGCCCCCTCGCCCTAAACCAGAAAGCCAGAACTGAGGTCTGTCCCAGCAGGCCCTGAGTCTGCTGGGGAACTGGGGAGGGAGGCTGTTGTAGGCAGGACCTTGGGCCTGGGTGTCTCATCACTGCTGCACCCTCTCTTCTGAGCTGTCAGTATAAGCAGTGGGGACCTTCCCAGTCTCTGAGTATCTTCCCCCTCCCCCCCTCCCCCCTCCCCACACTTCATGTCCATGTGCAGTTTGTGTATCTTTGGAGATGAGGCTTTACTCTATCCCTGGGCTGTTGATGGTGCTAGGAGGTAGGAGGTGGAAATGAGCCTGGAGCCAAAGAAGGAAGTCATAATCAGCATATTAGGAACCTCTCCGTTACTCTGTCTCCTTGGCAGGGAGGGAGGCATGTGTTCACAGCATTTGGTGGCCACTGGGCCTGCTGGTCAACGCTCCAACACCCCCACATGATGGTGGTGTGAAGAACAACCAGAAGCTGGACCTTTGGGATTCCCATTTCCTTTCGGGATGATAGACTACAGTTCTTTTCTTCCTTTCTCCCTTATAAGACTCCGGGAGGCAGGCAGAGTCACGGTACACAGGGTGGCAGATGGTCAAAGACTGAGAGCCCTGAATGAGCCTCTGGGGAGGGGGAGGGCTGGGAAGCAGCAGCGTGAGGCTGCGGCATCCCTCCTTGCCAGGCCGCATCTATCTAACGTGTGTCATCTGCCCTGTCCACACAGGCCATTCCTCAGCTATCAGCGGATGTACTATGTATTTATTCACATGCTCTCCAGCGGGCCTGCCTGGCTGGGCATCACGCTGCTTGTCACTGTCAGCCTCCTCCCTGACGTCCTCAAGAAGGTCTTGTGCAGGCAGCTGTGGCCCACGGCGACGGAGAGGACACAGGTATGGAGACTGCCTAGCTTGGCCGGCCGCTCTCCCTCTCGGCTGATTGGGAAGTTAGTAAGAGATTATGCAAAAGGTCCGGGCATCATAAAACTGAGCAGCCCATACCTTACTAATTAATTCTGCAGTGACACGTGTTTTAAGTGTTAGGTAAAATTCAAGATGAACAGGTTTAATTTGATCTTTAGACCTAAGCAATCAGCTGAAAGAAAAAAAAATGAGAACAAAGATTAATTTGAAAAATTATTTTTTATAAATCCATAAAAAGTGTAATTAATTGTTACTTGGGTCATTGAATTATGGGCTGGGCTACTGCCCAGTGATATGGCACCCACTTAGCGTGTTACAAAGCCTAGCTGTTCATTCCCTAACTTTGGAGGGGAAAATGATTTTGGCCCAAAGTCACCTTTACAAGAGGAAGTAAGTGGGCAGGGGCTCTGTTTCCCACCCCCTAAACTGGCTGGCAAGCTGAATCCTCAGTAGGACCCTGCCACAGGCAGGTTGTTTGCGTACAGCCTGACAACACAAGATTGTGCTCAGAGGAACAGAGCTGCACAGCTTCTGCAGGCGAGAGAGCCAGTCCCGAGCCCAGGCGGTAGGCGGGGGCGTAGGTCCCTCATTAGCTGGCTCACCTACCACCTATGGTGGAACCTGCTTCCTGAGTGGAGGCAGCTGGGAAGCCATGTGCCTGGGGCCCCGCCCCGCCCCGTCCCGCCCCGCCCCGCCCCTTCAGGTTGATTGTCCCCCTCCGGACTTGTCTCACTAGTTTTTGATGCCTTCTGCACCTATACGAAAGCTGTTGTTGGAACTCTTCCTGTGCCGCTGCTCATGGGAGTGAGCATGTTCATCAGCACTGCTGGGAGCAGTCCACGTTAGTGGCCCCACAGAAGGACACCAGACGGAACTCACTCTAGGACTGGGGGACCCCTAGGCACACAGCATGAGAGACAAGAGGAAAGGCTATCCTCCTGCCACTGAGAACCCCCCCCACACACACACACACACACAGAGCAGTTCGTCCTGGAGGGATCGGGGCTCAACTACTCTGGTTTCCATGGCAATGACACTCATTGTGCTGGGACTGTCCGGTGGCTGTCCTCCACACAAGCCTAAAGTCTTTGCTCTTCAGAAGTACAGTTCCATGTGAAGTACAGCTACATGGCTGACATGTATTTTCCTGACATCAACATGTCCAGGGTCACAGTAGACACTCAGCTTCCTGACAGAGTGGACACATGATTATAAAGAGGGACACTGGATGTGTGTGTTCTTTAGGGTGACAGTACCCACGTATAGGGCAGGATGAACACTCATGCAGTGCTTATGACAGCACTGAGCATAGACCCATCCAAGCTGTGGCTCAGGACATCTCCTGGGTCCCCTGGCTATAGCGTAGCTGCCGTCACAAAAGCACATTCTACCTGATAGCCACATGTTGACGGACTGACTGTTCAGGTCTTTGATTATGTTTGAGCGGAGTTCAGCTCTGCAAGGTAGCAAAGGTAGCACCTCCCTACAGGACTCCTGAAATCTGCTATGGTAGTGGTTGTGGCTTCTACTGTAGGACTCTGTTTTGCAAGAATCTTCTGGAATGGCCCTAGAAGGTGGGTGGAAAAGGCTGAGGAGATTTCCCATCCCCTCCATCAGTGGAGAAGTCCCCATTGCTGTTGTGAGATCTGAAACCTGTAAGAAGCGTCTTTACCCTAGCTGTCCCTGGTTTCAGCCCAGGAGGCACAGAGGCAGGCGGCTGCGGGTGTGGGCCTGGGTAGGAGGTAGGGGCCTGGCCTGGTAGCTCCTGCAGCTAGGGCAGTGGTGTTACTGTTAGGATGTTTGCCTATAACCAACTTACCTCTTGTCTCTCTCTCCTGCCTCCCTTACCCTCCACTGCTTTGCCTAAATAACCACTACTTGTTCAAACCCTCCGCGTGTGTGGGCTCCGGACTGCGGCCTGCAGGCCAGGAACAAGTGCCTTTCTGTTGAGCAGCCTACCGTCTTTATGCTTTCCCAGACCGCCAGTGGTCTGAGTTTCTGACCAACAGGTGACCATCTCTGCCTTCTTGCATGTTGGGGTGATGGCCACAGGACCAGGTGGGAAGAAGTTAGTGTTGAGGTCACCCAGTGCTGTCCCTGGTACTGACATTCATCACAATTACCTCATCAGGTAACACGTGACAGGGCACCACCCATGAGGGGTACACTAATGATGGCCTTTGTCTTCGTCCACAGAGGCTCATGGCAGCTCTCCGTGTCCACCAGGGGGTCCAGAGCCTTCATCGTGGCTTGACACTGGTGGCTCAGCCCCTAAGCACCTGACAGTCAGGCAGGTCACATACACAGTCAGCCCAGCTTGAGCAAGGTGACCTCGGCATGGCCCTGTTCTCCACTACCGTGGTGGTAGAGATCGAGACTTCTTCCAGCATACCCCCCTCTAGGGTCCCATTCCTTAGTGTGGAGACTGAGGAGGGCCAGGGGAGTGTTCTGCTCAAGACCCCTGAGTACATCGTGAGATGGAGCCCCGCTACCATGACCTCTACTCACCAGATTACTGTTCTACTTTTCACATTAAAAGCCTGTTTTTAGAACCTGCCTGTGATGTGCTGCTTTTAATGGCTACTGTGGCAGCACAGAGCTTCTCCCCAGAGCCCTTTCCTTAGGTGGCTTCTGTAGCCAGTACCTGCTCCTCACAGCCAGTTAGGAGGGGACAGTGCTGTGACAGCCGCATGTGCCCCATCAGTGAGGTTTGAAGGGTTACCTGCAAGGAATCCTGTTCACCAGAGCTTATTCCTGAGAAACCCCAAAGCAGAGAAGAGCAGTCACTGTCTCTCTACCTTAAACACCATATTTAACAAGATCAGACACTGTGAAATAATGGCAAACAAAATGGTTCTGACTTAGTGTCACAGGATGCGTTAGAATAAATTACATTGTTTCAGCTGCTGTGTATACTCTTGAAACATTTTGGAGGGAATTTTTAGGAAGACTAGAATGTCACAAGGACTTTGTAAAATATTCCATATACCAACTCAGGCTGCAAACACTGCTCCCTGTTGACGAAGCTCCCTCAGCCTGGAGTTTCTTGGACCTATGCACAAGTAGACTGCAGCCTCTGGAGAGGTGGCCCGAGTCTCAGCCCCCAGGCAACACAGTAAATCACACATACACACAGGCCCTGTCACTGCACTTTACACACAGTGGACAGACACATGCTGCTGTACAACAGCACAGGTCTGCAAAGCTTTGGAGGAATAAATGTTTCACAGGTCTCAGTGGGACAGACTGGACTTCAGACATCTGGGGTTCACTTTCAACCTGTACCTAATCCAAGGCAAGCGTGATGGACACTGGGCATGTTATATATCAAGCTTGTATATATAACATCGTGCGTGTCTTCGCACCAATCTCTGCGTCCACACACTTGCAGCAGCCTGCCTGCCCATCCCTGTGCCTGTGTGGGCAACAGCACCATCCTCTGGCTGCTTCTCCTACTGGATACTTGCCAGTTTCACCTGCTCTTCTGCCGTCCAGCCTTGTATTCCTCCAGCTCTGAAAGCTCCCTCATTCCTCGGCCCTGAGAAGCTGGCGAATGAGGACTGGAAAGTGCTTAAAAGCTGCACCACGCCAGGCCAGGAGCCAACAGCCCTCAGGACCTGGCCCGTGAATGTCCTGTCTGCCAGGCAGGTTGTGCATGAACCACTGTTCACATGCTAGTGGCTCTCCAGAGGAAGCAGCATACCCGTGTCCATGGCAGGATGCAGAGCTTTACGATTCTGGACACAACCTCTGGGAGCAGAAACTTGTTAGGACCTTCCAACTGGTGGCCCTCCCATGGTGCTACAGCTTGTCCCTTGACCCTGCTACTTCTTCTCTGGGTGCAGATTTCAAATGAACATGTTCAGAAACGTCTGTTCCCCTAGAGGAAACTCTGTGCACCCTTGTGGACAGGCGACCCCTGGAGCCAGCTCTGGCTACCTTGATGGCATCACAGCTGCTATGTGCAGACCCTGCAAGCAGAGCTCATGGCGTGCCATGGTTGAGAGTGTGGGGATGGCATAGGTCAGTGTAGATGTGGCCTTGGGTCTGCAGTAGCCAGGGCACAGTTACTGGCCTCCTGCGCAGGCTCCATGAAGGCAGCAGCTCAGTGTCTTTCCTCGCCCTTGCAGAAGAGCACCCGACTCAAAGCATTGGCTGATGCAGCTTCGAACAGCGACAGGCCCCTGCTGAAGGAGTACTTACCGCAGCCAAGACGTGTCTAGCCCAACGCTAGGTAACGGTATGGCTGCCTGCTGGGCACTGGGCCAGTGTGCTGTGACTCTCAGACTGTCTGCTCTTCCTCCAAAGTTTTGCTGTGTTGTTCCCCCTTTTTTTGATAAGAGTGGTTTGTTCTGAAAATAAACTACCATTTTTACACACACATACACACACAGGTAAGTGGCACACCTGAGAGTAAGCTCAGCACACAGGAGAAATGTTATGCACACGTGTGTAGACACATACAAATGATGTGACCAATGTCCTCCGCACAGTGTTGCCTGACAAGCTGGCTCCTGTCCTTGGGATAGGCTCAGATTCACTTAAGAGCTACTTGGGATAATCCTGTCTTGAAATCGCAAGTAAGGTCTCACCCAAGCCAAGGCTGCAGCCACTGAAACTGTTGGCTGAGCACACGCCCCTGGAAGCAGTGTGATCCAGGGATGTCACCCAGGAGAGGTCTGTGCTGTGTAGCCCCATGTCCCTCCCTCCTGGCTGCCTGCTGCTCTTTGTGCATGCTGTGGACATTGACGGGAGGCAGCCACAGTCACTTCTCGCTGGTAACTGTAGGCTGAGGGCACGATGGCTTGATGTTAGCATTATATTGACCCCGGTCCCTGTCAGGCTAGACATACTAACCTGCCGAGGTGGGTCCTGTCTTCTCCCTTGAGTAATGACTAGCACCCTAGTTCCAGGATATCTGGGGACTTTGTGATTACTGCACATGGTGCTGGTCACAGGGAAGTTCAGCGTGTTCTGCACTTTGCCTCCATGCCCTCCTATGTTGTCCTGGCATGTGGAATGGCCCCTCAGTTACCACTCAGGGTTGTTCCCAGACCTGAAGGTGAATTGCCTCCAGGCCAGTTTACATGGGATGGCCCTCTCCCCTGTCCCTCAGGGTGATATAGTGGTCCGAGGTGAAGCTGGTAAGGCTTCCGGGGTCCGGGGTATCGGCTGTTAGGGCTTCCTCAGGCTGTTAGGGCTTCCTCAGAGTGCTTCTCTGACTGACGATGACCCTCTGTTTTCTTGACAGAGCATACAACTTCGGGACAGCGTTTCAGAATTCACCCCTCTGGCCTCTTTGCAGAGCTGGGGTGCTCAGGGCAGCAGACCCTTGGCTGTCCGATGCAGCTCTCCCTCTGGGAGGGTAGTGTGCTTGAGGTGGGAGAGTGAAGAGTACACTGTGCTCCCTCCCAACCCAGGCCTTTCCCACAACACGAGGTACGGGTGCTGTAGGTCTAGCCTGGAAACACCCACTTGATGGACAGACAGCCCTCTGTCCAGCCTCTGAGAGCTATCTCTTGAGTGACTGTGTGTACCTGCACCTTCCCTGTCTGTCACCCTCAAGAAGGTGAGGGTGGGGTCACAGACCAGCCACTCGGGCACAGCACACTGCAATCCGGGAAGACTGTGTGTGAACAGGCATCATTGTCCTAGATCTGGTGACCATACTGAGAGTCGGGCTATGGAGAAGGACACCATGCTTGGCTCCACCTTAAGCTTTGTAGCTATGAAGCTGGCCTTGCCTGGCCTGAGCATCCACCCTGCTGCTGTCACTTGAGGAGAAGACCCTGCCCCTTCGTCTGTAGCCTTGTACGTCTCGCTCATGGGCTTGGCTCATGGTGATCCTGATGTTCCAGACCGTGTGTTTTCTGTGTAAACCATCCACACTTCCTGTTAGGGAAGTGGCCCTGTTAGATACTAAGTGGTGTACATCTTCTGGACCTGTGGCCTTGCTGTGCCCATGTTCACTGTCCCCTCACAAGCCATTTCCCTAGATCACGTCTGAGTCTGCTCACTGTGTCAGTGTCCCCTTCCTGCTACCGGCTGCCTGTGGAAGATGACATCTATGTATATGGATAAATCACACTGTTGACTAGGTCTCAGGAATGTAGTGATATCCACCACATCCCAGAATGATGTTAGTTTACCTTATTGGAAAACATTTGTTTCAGGGCTGCTGGGAAAGGTAGAGGTTTGGGACACCCAGGCAGGTATTTATCTTACCCAGAAGGAAGTTGAGTCCCATACCCAAAGCTGTCTGGGGTTGATGTGAACTCATCCATTTTAGTCTGCTGCTCAGCCTGCCTTCCACTGGTGCCACACAAATTCCATCCAGGCCTTTACTTGGAGTAGACAGGCCATCAGAAGGCCACTGTACTGTGAATCCCTGCTGCTCCCCTACTGGCATTTCTGTTTCTTAACCTTTGAGCCATCTCTCCAACCCGGCATTTCTGTTTCTAATGGAGTATCCAGCAGAGCTGTAACAGGCCTAACCGAGAAGATGCTTCAGTGTGATGTATATAGCCTTTCAGAAAGTGCCAGCCAGAGCTTGGGAGAAAGCCATCCTCATCCCCATGGAGTCGTGTGGAACGGGGGCCATGGTAAAGGTCACGGGCACTTGAGAGCCCACAACCTGGGAAGCACAAGTTTTGTAACATGATTACACAAGGTTTTTTCCTATAAACCGTGTACTTGAACCAGGGGATCAGCTGACAGTCGGAGCAGTTATTGGACCTGGCAGCTGGTCAGGTGAACAGAAGCACCAACCAAAGATGGGGGGATGGGCTTGAGCTGTGAACAGACAGAAACCCGCACAGCTCCTTGGAGGGCTACCCCTGGCTTCCCTACACCCTCATGTCACACACCCTCATGCCCATCCGCCCACCTGCGTCATTATATGTCAGCCCAGGGCAGAGTCCCAGTCCACACTAGCCCTTAAATAGTGGTGTGTGCATTTTTACAGCCCTTTTTAAGAACCCAAAACAGGTACAAATATAATACCTGTGGGAGGGGCAGATTCTCTGTATGTTTAGTTAACAAATTATTTGTAATGTATTTTTTTAGGGATCTTAAAATTGCCTTTGCACTGAAGTATTTTCATAGCTGTTTCTATAACTCTTACTCATTTGTTGATGTATCTTCTGATTTTTAAGTATGTTTTTAAAGCTTTCACTCTTTAAGTTAAAGAATTTTTGGCCACTTTCAGTGCTCGTGAGGACTTCCGCTGACTGTTTCCATACCTGACGAGTGAGCATTCTGACTCTCCTTTGTGACTCTTGTTTCTTGCTATTTCTGGAGACTGGCCAGCTGAAGGGCGTGCTGGGGGCATGACCATCTTTTCGTCTTGTTTTCTGACAATCCTTTTGCATTTTCATGTTTTCTATTTTGTTTTTTATTTCCATCCTACAGCCTTAAACACAGAATGTTCTTCTGGCAGGCTGTGCATTCTGCAGCCTATTCTGGGTACAAAGTCACTCTCATACCCCTCCCAAAAGCCTAAGTTTACGTAGGAACACTCCAGACTTTATGCAGACCCCAATGTCTTTTAAAATTGTGCTTAGGAAATTACCGAATGAAAGTGCCTAAGAATTTGAAATAGACATGGGCACAGGTGAAATGCAGAAATCACCAGGTATGAGTGCATAAGGTCTTCCGTCTCACAGAGGCTGCTTTTTACTTTCCTTACAGCAAGTAACTTTAATTCAAATTAAGCATTTTCCTAATTGTATTACACACATCAACATCTGTGACATACTATGTTGGCCAGATTTCCCGGTTCATCTCACGTGTGTACCGGGAGCCCTGGCTTCTTATGTGCGCTCTTGCTTTTTGTTCTACGTTCACTCATGACCATTTGCAAGCCTGTGTAAACATGTACAGTAAGTGCACATACACAAACACATGTGCATTTTCCTTCCATTCTGATAGCCCCGTGCATAGGTTTTGCCCTCTGGGACCATCAGGCTCCTCTCACACGTGCATGCACACACATACACACCTGAAAAGGGTGCTTGGGCTATGCTCATATGTGGGCTGTGTGGATGACATTGCTGAACTGAGCTCTCTCCTCCCAGGGAAGTGCACCTCCCAGTCAGGACCTCCTCTTTGCTCCCTCAGTCAGCAAGCAGGATCCAGGCTAACTGAAGCCACTTGCCATCCTGAGTGCAGGTGCCTGTCCCTTGCCACATACTAGCTAGGAAAACATATCCCTAAATTCCAGCGATCCATTCCTGAGTACAAGCAGACCAAAGGCCCCATCCGGGGAGCTCCTGGATGCGCAGAGGCTCAGAAGGCTGAGGTAGCAAAAGGGGATGGCACAGCCAAGGCTGGACCAATGGGGTGACTTTGAATGTCTTTACTGAGCTTGTTTCCTAGGAGCAGCAACCAGATGTCTGATCGCGCCCATCTTGGTCACCCAGGTCACTGAGCGTTAGCTGGGTGTCTGGTGGTCTGGAGAAAGCTCCAGCCTGGGTCTCTGAACCCCCAAGTTCAAGGTGTATCTGCACTGACTGGTAGTGGACTCATCCACATTTATTTCATCTTAATGTAATTTATTGGCCATGCCGTAGAACAGCAGGTCCTTATGTTCTACATTTCTTTTGGAAGTTTCCCGTTTATGACTGTAAAAACAGAAACTGTCACTTGGCGAATGCAATCTTTTCATCGTAAAAGCTAGAAGACAGGTGAACAGAGTCAAGAGTGGTTCTGATACTGTGTCTATACAAAGCTTTAATGAAGATGTGTATGTTGGAAGTATTATGAAAGTGTGATTCTAATTTTGCAGAAAAATGTCTATCAATTTATATAGCTTTATTTTTTACCTTATCAAAAGATACAGAATTTTAATATGCATATATTGTCTGACTTAAAATCATGTGTGTCTGCATTCCCACTTAAAATGTCCACCTACAATGTAATGTATGAATAAGAGAGAATCAAAGATGTATTTAACATGAATGGTTATCTGTAGCTATCATTGTCATAAGTACTGGGATTTATTTTAAATTATCAAATATAGTAAAATACATTAAACATGTCATTCTTCAACATTAATGTTTAACTGATAGCCCAGTAACCTGCTTTGAAAAATTAATTGTGAATTAAACCAGATCAAATGTCTCATGGGGTTTGTTTTGTGTGCTGTTGATTGTGCTTTTGATTTCTGTAGGCTGTCCTGACACACTGAAGCTTTCCTTAGGAGACTTTGGTTCACTCCCAAAGACTGAAAGGATGTACCTCTGTTTTCTTGTTATCTCTGTTAGTTGCACACACACTAACAGAAACCGTGGTTAAAACTGTAAGCACACATGTCTGCGGAGAATGGTCATGTTGTATGGGAATTGTGGGAAAACAAATCTCTTAGCTTTATGGAAGGGGCGCAGGGTAGTGACGGGTACTACACTTGTATCCCTCAGCATACGGGGGCTCTGTGGAAAGCCTGACATTAAGGCCATACTGTGACAGCCCTGATCCTCACGGTTCATGTTGAATATACCTAGAACAAGAAACTTAGCATCAGAGCCCCCTCACCCTTGTCATAAGCCTTCCTGTGCCACCCAAGGCTAATCCTGTGCCGCACCTCTGAGACACCTTCCTTTTCCTTTACCCTCTGGGAAGCCGGGGTTTGGCAACCCCAGTCTCACTGTCAAGCAGCCATTAACTCTTCCATGCTATCCCCAGTTGAGACAGACTCTGGGTGGTGTATGTGGTCCCTTAAGAATGCCCTCTAGGCTCTTCACTGTCTGCCCTGCTTCTGGCCCTGGCACCCTCCACAGCTGCTGTCCTGGATGCTGATGCCTCAGACCTAGAACACTGGGATATTGGGCTCCTTTGCTGGGCATCTGGGCCCCACCTCACATCTCAACCTTCCAAGTAGGTCACCTAGGAGCCAGGAGAGGTCACAGGATCCAAAGCCATTTTATTCACTTGGGTGGTTTCTAGTAAGAGTGATCTTCAGGCTTTGGTATGTGCAGATGATCACTTCCTGTTGAATTCCTGGGGCTCCTGGCCATCTAAGTGTTCACATTACCCATGCAGTTCACAATCCTGAACTTGTGGGTCTCTTGCTTTGTAGCATCTTGACCACCCCTGTGTGTTCATGAACCAGAAGGTGGACCCAGAATACTTTGCAGAGCTGAGTGCCTGCTGCCCAGATACGTACTCGATGCTCTACCTGATAAAGACTAGGGTACCAATTCCCAACCTGGGAGGCAAGACAGGGGTGTACTCAGCAAATCCCTCTAGGTTCTATACCTGCTAGAAGTCTTCAGTAACTAAGAGGTGCTTGGTGCTATCCTCAGCCTTCTCTGCAGACATGGGACCTGAGCAGGCATCTCTAGCTTTAGGTCGCCTGTTTCAGGGTAACTGGCACACAGGCTACCTGATAGTAACATTAAGCTGTGCCCTCACTGAACAACAGGCTAGGGGGGTGCAAGACATGGGATCCACAGGTGCCACTGGCCTGCCTCTGCTCTGCCAGCTCTACTGTCCACTGGTGTCTTGGCTTCAACCCACCTCAGAACATTTACATCAAGCTTGGCCCTCTCACTTAGAGCTGAGTAGTAAGTAAATAAATGCAGAGTGGTGTTGTGGAATAGAATATTGGTTTAATCATTTAAAGGTATATTGCTTTTGTTCACGCTGCATTTAACTATGTAAAGATACGTTTGTTTCACCTTGCCTGCCTAAGGCACCTGATTGGTCTAAAAAAAGCTGAACAACCAATAGCTAGTCAGGGGAGGGATAGGCATGGTTGGTAGGGAGAAAAGGGAGCCAGCCAGCCAGTCAGCCAAGGGCCAGGTAGACACAGAGGAAGCAGGAAAATAGGACCTACAGAATCAAAGATGAGGCAAAATATAAATGGAGAGAAACAGGTTAAATTAAGAGTAGGATAAGCATAAGCTAAGGACAAGCATTCATAACTAATAAGTCTCTGCATCATGATTTGGGGGCTGGAGGTCCAAGCAAGCCTGCTATAAAGTGGAGGCTAATGGATGGGAATTCGAAGGGGCTAAGGCGGAGACCAAGACCAAATGTCCCTTCTGAGCTTCTCCAACCCGATACAGCCTGGGTATGCATTGCTCTGGGGCCCTGGAGTGTGTTAAACTCTGGGACCCCTTTTGGATTATCCATTCTCTTTCATATAGTCCTTAGCTGAAGTATTACATTCTTCCTCTCACAACTAACTTTTCCTGTATGTGGCACAGAGCACTGTCTTCGTTAGGATGGGATCACGTGGAACATGTGTGGAATAGTTACATCATGCCAGGTCCTTGCCTGTTCTCTGCATTTGGTTCCAGGCTGCTGAACCAGCTCAAACTCTGAGGCATTGTGGATGAATCTATCCTCACAGTTCTGCAGGATAGGAATCCAAGGCCAAGGTCTGGGTCCCTGCTCCTGCTTGGGAAATCCATCCTGATTCCTGCCTTTCTTGTCACGTGGCATCATCCCTGGCCTGTGTCCCTGGGCACCAGTCCTATTGCATCGGGTTCTAAACCAGTGGTGGCCTGGCACATTAAAGGTGTACCTAATGAAACGGATGTGTGGCACACGCCTTTAGGCAACAGAAGGGGGATATCTGTGAATTCAAGGACAGCCTGGTCTACATAAGCCAATACCAGGCCCTTGGCTAGGTCTGCTGGGAACCAGAACACCACACCTTCTCTGGAGAGCTTTCTGCTTTGAGAAGGAACAATCTCGAAGTGAGAGGTGACAAAACCAAACAAAAAAGGTGTAGCTGATGGTATCTACAAGCCCAAATGCACTGACTCCTGTCCCCACCTGCATTCTGCGCTGTCTCCAAGCTGATGAACCTCTCGCCTTGCCTTTCCCGTTCCTATTCTTCTCACAGAGCCAATCCACTGAGATATCCTTAGAAAACAAATCACCATAGTTTCTAGGCAGTTGCA
This sequence comes from Sigmodon hispidus, assembly GCA_004025045.1. Lineage (NCBI taxonomy): Eukaryota > Metazoa > Chordata > Mammalia > Rodentia > Cricetidae > Sigmodon > Sigmodon hispidus. Next base: position 21,138 of record PVIH01008526.1, read on the forward strand.
GCCTGCCCGGGGGATTGCTATACCTGTTTTGTGCCCCATCAGAAAAGCCAGGAGCTTGGTCAGTGAATGCCACAGCAAATCTGGAACTTCCTTTGCTCAGAGAAGCATCAATCATACTGTTAGCTGATCCTTTCTACTGACTTATCTGCAATATTCACTGAGCTTGATAACTCTCTCTCTCTCTCTCTCTCTCTCTCTCTCTCACTCACACACACACACACACACTTCTGCAAAGACCCCCCCAAATCAACTTGATCTCCTGAGCTTCCTGGCCCCCTCCTTTGTAATGCTAATTTCCTGTGTCTTTTGCTGGGGGCTCTTGGGGCTCTTGAAGCTGCCAAGCACAAAAGGCTTCCCCAGCTAACAAGCCCGACACCAGCAGGGCGCTGCTGGGATGTGTGAAGGCATGGATGGGCTTTGTCATTGGCGGCACCAAATCCCCTGCCTTGCCTCTCTAGAGACCTAGCGTTTTTCTGAATGGCAGGAAGCTTACTCTGGGCTTCCCAAAGCAGAGAGATTCTCAAAGATGGCTGGTGCTCTGGTTGGCTTTCAGACCAGCAGGCCTGCTTAGGGCTATGTTGGTCATGATTTACTCAGTTGAGAGACAGTTTTCTGGCTGTTGAGAGTTTTCTGTCTGCTTGCATCGTGGCAGGGCACATACAATAATGTCTTTAGTCCTAAGACAGAAGCTTGCCCATCTAACAAGCCCGACACCAGCAGGGCACTGCTGGGGATGTAATGGCATGGATGGACTTTGTCACTGGCTGCCCCAAATCCCCTGCATTACCTCTCTTGAGATCCTAACGTTTCCTTGAGCAGTGCCACCTGTGTGGGGTCATGACTGTGACACTGGACACTTCTGGTGACAGCTGTCTGTGAGTCCTGCTAAAATTCAATGCATGGGGGTAGCTGCTTTTGCACTTGTGAACTTTCATTGCTTCATTAAATGACATTTAATACAGCCGTGTAGAAAGGGGTGCGATACCATCGTGGGAAACAGGAAATTTGTCTTATTTAAAAAAAAAAAAAAAAGTTGACCTTATATGGAAGTTGTTAGGTGGCTCAGTGGGTAAGAACTCGTCTGTTGAGCCTGATGGCTGGAGCTTGCTCCCTGGAATCCACACAGCGGAGAGAACAGAGTCCCACAAGTGTCCTCCAAAGTGCCTTGCGACTTGCTTGTGCACTTGGGCACATATTCACACACAGTTTTAGATTAAAAAAAGTGAGAGAGCTTTCTTCATGCAGGTCCAGCCTAACATTTTGGGGTGTGTATGGAAGCCATCAAGAAGTCTGCTTCTCAGTAGCTCCTAGCAGCCATGCCTCCTCCACCCTGGCTCACTGAAGAAAGCTGTCTTTAAAGGGCTGCAGACCTAGCTCCGTGTAAGAGCATTGCTTGCACCTACACGGCAGTTCACAACCATCTCTAACTCCAGTTCCACCGGATCTTACCCTCCTCTGGCCTCTGTGGATACCGTGCACTCAAATGGTGCCCAGGCATACATGCAGAGAAAACATCCACAAACATAAAGGACAATCTTTTAAATAACCTAAATAAGAGAAAGAAAGAGATCAAGCACAAAATTCCAAGGGTTCCCTGTACCACCCTTCCAGAGCCACCCTTTCCCCAGCCCCCCCCCCAGCCTAGCCTCCTTCCCGCTCCTTTGGAGGCTTCTCTCTGCTCTCCAGTCCCTTCCCCCTCCTGTCAGCGCCTGTCCCAGGAAAGCTTCTGCACTGAAGACTGGACTGGGCAAGTGCCCCATTCTGGATGGAGCAGGGTGCTGAGGACACTTAGCCAGAAAAGACACACCCACCCAAGAGGAGTGTTCTTTCGTGGTGACCTCAATCCCAGAAGAGTATCCATCTTGTCTGCCCAGCTCAGCTCGGAGCCATTGCCGCCCCACAAGTAATTTCAGCCATGGCTATAATTCCTCACACCTGTCTGGTTTGCTTCCCTCTTCCAGGTCCATCTGTCTATTCAAAGAGGCTCTCAGTGGAGGCACTTTTATGCCCGCCCACCCCCAATTCTAAAAGTTTACATCCAGTTTGCATATTTGTCGTGATGCATGCATGCTCTCCTGGGACCTTGGCGGATGCAGGAGCACTCAGTGAGCTCTGGCTGTTCTCTGACAGACCCGAGTTTGTCTCAAGAGGCACAGTACCCTTCTTGTCTGTGACACTCAGAAAGCAAGGGCGCTGTTGATGAAGCTGACTTCTTGCCTTAGGACTAGAGAATGGGGTTCTTGACCATGTGGTCTTCCTTCCAAGAAAGTGAGTGCTCCTGCGTTTAGGCGCACCTCCTGGCAGTCTGCTGTCTGTACAGAGGGTCAGTCGCCGAACCTCAACAACCATCTCTGAGTGGAGCATGCTCCACCCGCAGGTCAGATAAGAACGCGGAGGTCAGAAAGGCTTGTGGAACCGGTGTGAAGCCAGAGGGTTCCCACCTGCGTCAGTTCTTGCAGATGGAAGCAGCAGAGAAGGGTCTTGAGAGAGCTGGCATGCCAACCCAGCCCGGGCAGCTGGGACTTCAGAGTGGACAACTTCTCTACAGGTCAATTGAGAGGACCCCAAGGCAAATCCCGAGGTGTGGGGAGCTGGGGCACAGATGTGCGCGAACCCAGGCTGGGCTGGGCTCCGAAGACCTCGGGACAGACAGAGACTGGGGACGCACACACCTCCCTGCTCTCAGACCCGCCCCTACCCCGCCCTCTTTCCCTCCTGCAAACCCGCCCTTGCCCCACCTCCTCCCTAGGACCCGCTCCTGCCCCCTCCCCTGATCCCGCCCTTGCCCCACCTCCTCCCTAGAGATCCTTTCCCACTGTCCCGCTGCAACGGTCGCTTTCCGATCCTCGGCGCCTCCGCCCGCCCCTCCCCCACGCTCGCGCTGGCTCCCGCCTTCCCTCCCCCCGCCCCCCTTCTCAGTGGCCCGGGACCGACCGGCGGGCGGAGTCTGCGAGCGTGGCACCTGCGAGCAAGTGAGCTCGCTGGACGCGGAGAAGACAGTCCCCAGCACAGACAGGTGTGCACGGGGTTGGGGCGACTGGGGACCGAGAACAGCGGAGGGGTGGGACACCGAGAGGGGAGGGGGTAAGGGAATGAGGGTGTGGTTGGAAGAAAAGGGAATGGGACCGAACTCGCTGCCCAGAATCGTTCCTGTCTGCATCGCTTTGCTACGGGACCCGGTTTTCCGAACATTCCACCTCGTCCAGGCAGGAACTCTGGCTCGGAGCGGAGCAGGCGGCTCCCTAGGTGTCCCCATTGTTAAGAGTGGGGTTCCTCTCACACTCCCAGTGTCACACACCAGGCAAGGTGTCACCTAGTGGTTGGGCCAGTGTCCAGGACAGGTGCCTTAGACAAGGAGGCTTGCACCAGCACCTGCTTCTCTGGCTGATCGTTGGGCCTGGTTGCTTTGCGTTTTTACCAAAAACAAGCTGCAGGTTAGAAAGAATTCTGTCACGTTCTCTGCTAACTCCAAAGTCTTTTACTAGGAGTTACTTTTTAATCAGGATCTTGGCATGGCTACTCTTGACCCTCTCAGGCCCTAAGGCAGGAGACCGAGTGCCACCCTGTCCATGGTGAGTCCTACCCGAAACAGCTGCAGAGCCATGAGCCAGTGGGTGAGGATTAAGATGCCCAGCTGCCCAAAGGATGTGCTGCGGGGCGTGGGAGGCCCCCAGGATGTGTGTCCCTGGCAGCGGGTCACCATCAAAATAAAGTACCACCCTTTCTCCTTAGCTGCTGGGGCTTGGGTGTGCATGGTCCTCTCCAGTAAGCAGGAGACCACTTGGTCAGCTAAGGGTGGAGTGCTCCTGCAGAGGAGCAGCTTCTGGGCTCTCTGGGAAGGTCTTCTAACGTACAGACCTATGTGTCTCTCAATCCCAAAGCCGGTCTCAAGACCTGAGCTTTCAAAGAAGGGTTCCAAAGCTCTGCCTTAGTCTCTGTTGGCTGCAGCAGAAGGGACCCCCACTTTTTTTTTTTTTTTAACCTTTCTGGCCTCCAGAGCCCTGGTGGCTAAGGCAAGATTCTATGTTAGCTTGTCACTTTGCCCTGAACACAATGCCTGGACGGAGGCTTGAGAAATGCTCACTCAGGCTCTCAGATGTGGTCAGGAGCCACTCCATTTCTGGAAGGTAGCAGAAGCCTGCCCCAGCTGCCTTGCCAAATTCTATAGAAACAGAGACTTTTAGAAAAGTTTTGCTTAGAGTGAAGGGTGTGAGGAGCCAAGGATGGCCACGGAAGCCACCTACAGGTGTGTGGGCAAAGTCTCAGGGCTGAGGACCCCCTCATTTCTGGGTCTGTTTGGAGACCTCTGGACCATCACCTGTCTGCAGAGTTGCATTAACTACCTCCAGTGGGGAGGCCCGAGAACCTAAAGGAGACAAAATGTCCCCTCCCCATGCTGCCGAGGCTTTCTGTGGATATGGCCTATATGTAGGCCCTGCGTCAGCTCTGTCTGAAGGTCCCCAAGTACAGACATCTGTCTTGCAAAACCTGATGTCTTAGTCACCTCTGTACTGAGGTCCCTTTCTTGAAAGTTACTTTATTTCATTTCTGCAAAAATATGATGAAATATGAAACTGAGAGGATCTTCTAGTAAGGAGTGGAATAAGAGGCAGCCGAGGCTCTGGAGATAAGCTGTCACCAGGGAATAGGTGACAATGACAGGAACATTATGTCCTATGTGTACCCAGCTGTTTCTGTGCCACTTCCTGACTTTACCTTCCTGGTTCAGGTGGGAGGGTGGGCAGGGTACCATGCTTGATCTCTCGTGGTTCTCTCGGTGTGAGACCAGGGATTCCTGAGTCCCGGATCCTGATGGGCAGGTCCCTGTCTGTCCCACATCTTACAGAACTAGCAGGAGCCTTCCTCTGCAGGACTCAAGTACAGTGGCTACTGCTGTTTCCCCCTTGCAAAGAGCCCCAGAAGGTGGGCACATGATGTTGGGGCTCTTCGGGGGGGCACTACACCTGTGAGAAAGTCACTTAGGGAAGTGTGATGCCTGTGCGGAGTGGTGGCTTCAGAGTACCTTGCTCCACTCTGGGTCATTCTTGGGGACCAGGGGGCATTTGTGGTCATCTTCAGGCTACCCCAGGCCCAGGGGGATGCAGTGATATTCCCTCTAGGCACTGTCAAATAGAACTTGCTGAACATTGGGGTTTTGACAGGACACTGAACATCCCAGGGCTAGCTTTAAAGAGACCCTTGGACACACAAGAGGGCCGGTCACTTTGGACCAAGTATTGAGAACCCACAATGTGAAGTAGCTCAGTCATGACTTGTGGCCACTACAGGAAACAGGCTCCTCCCCAGAATGTTCAGGGTTACTCTGGAGCCCCAAAGGGCAGATGCTGGGAGATCTACAGAAGTGCCAGCCACAGAAAGCCTGCATTTCAACTGGGACAGCTCTATAACTCTCACTGACCATGGACATCACCAAAATTTTTAAAATGAAATAAAGAGCAAAACAAAAACAAAAACCACCAGGGAAGCAGCAGTGGCCGCAGAGATAGTGACATAGTTTTTCTGTCTCATTTATGACAAATGAGCTCAGGAAAGGCTCTGTGTGCAGGAGACAGAGGTGGAGGTGGGCAGGGGGCTGTGGAGGTATTAATGAGCCTGTGTGGTGGGCTGGAACCAGAGGCACTCAAGTGAGGGAGGCCTCTGCGCTCCCTCTGAACTTTCTTTCCGCTCTGTGTGGGCAGCAGACTGAGAGTCACTGGGGCCCAGCCTGCTGCTGTGGCCTATCCTTCAGGGGGCTGCCTCCTTTGCATGTATTGGCACTGAGTTGTGTCTGGTGCTGTAGTCTGTACCAGCCAGCAGAAGCAGGAGTTACCCTCACAAAGACAGGTGTATAGTAAACACTGACCCACAGACCAGTGAGGCAGGGTTGGGGCTTTGCCTGGGATCTTCACTGTACTTAGCCAAGGTCCAGCTGCTTGGTGACTTTTCAGAGCTGTGGGTGGATTTAACCCTGTCCTGGTGTGTGCAGCAACCTATTAAGGCTCCAGGAGGTAGAGGCTGGGACCTGGGACACCCAGGCTGACCTCTTATTGGACATAAGATGCCTGCAAGCTGTCAGACACCTGTCCAGTGCCTGGGGTTCTGTTAACCTTGAGATTTTAAAGATGAGTCCATATGGATGCAGTCCTCAGAACTGACCTGTGCCCGTGGACAGCACCATCTGTGAAAGTCTGATTTCCTGCCTCTCCGGAAACACATCACTGCCTATCACCTTCCTGCTGTTCCCACACTCCTCCCCTGCCTGCTCATGATCAATGTAGACAGTCTTCCTTCCATGGGGGTGTTCATACATAGCACCCCAAGGGCTGGTGTGCAAAGCAGTCAGGGAAATAGCAGGAGAACTGGAGGCTTGGGCAGAAAGCATGCAGAACTCACCCATCATGGGGACCTAAGGATAACCTAGAGGGTCAGAGTACCCGCAAGCCTTTCTTGCACTGTTCTTCACCATTGTTGAAGAAAGCCTGAGATCCCCTCTATTGTCCTTAGACAAAGACTAGAGGCAAGAGGCATGGACACAGGAGGCAGAGACACCCCTTGGCACACTTTGGACACCCTTAAGTATGAACGCACATAGCATCAGCCTGGCTTCTCCCCCAGAAAAGTGTGGGACACTGACATCCCCAAAATATATTAAATTCTCTTTACAAGAATTTAGAAGACCAGAGAATAAAATAGGGTTGATTGCTTGGCTGGGTGATTTTTGAACCAAGGAAATTTCCCTTCCAACTTTTTATAGCCATCATTTCCAGAGTCCAAAAGTAGGTCTCTCGTCAAAGGTCAGTTGCCTTTGGAATTCCGTCCTTCAAGAGTCTCTACATGCAGGTGAGGTGACCACATCAGAGCCGTGCTGGTCATGTGCTGTTCTCACCACATGAGATGCTCACCCATGTTCCCCAAGGTCTGACCCCAGTCATTGTAAGGACAGCTTGGATAACTTCATAATAAACAGAGAGAAAGAGAGAGAGAGAGAGAGAATACAGTGGGTGGCACTAACCCACAAAGGGACTTGTCTCGTGTCAGCCGGGCAGACAGGCCAGCTCTCCATACCCAGGGCAGCTGGGGAGAGCAAAGCCTTGAGCTGGACACTTCCTTCCCAGAGCTAGAATGTCTGCCATGCTTGGGACCATTGTACTTCCTGGATCATGGGCATTCCCTGGCAGGCGTGCTTCCTACCTGAAGGAGCCATGCTGTGAACAGAGGTTCTCAGGCCTTAAGCATCTTGATCACATTTCTAGAGCCAGACATCTCGGTACAAATCTCTATCCACCAGTGGTCAGACTCCAGGAAGGACAGGCAGCTGAGCCGGGGCAAAGCAAGGCTGCTGACCCTGGTGTGGGTTTCCTCTAAAGAGAGGCTAGGCCTGTGCTGATAAGAAGCTTGAGCAGCAATTTTGAAGTTGGAATCTTAATCATCCAGTCTATCCATGAAAGAGTCTCCTGCAGACTATGACCTCTTCCAAGATGGAACCTGGGAAGGAAGGGCTAAAGCAAGGTGGCTGGAGCCTGAGGTGGGAGTGTCAGAGCTAGAAGGCAAAGCCAAAGGAGATGGTGGAACAGAGAGAGCCTGGGGACAGCCACCAAGACAACGTACCATGAGGCCTTCCACTCTTCCTTCTCAGGAAGGCACTAAGCCAACAGAGAGGAGCCTTCCAGGGCTGAGAAGGGCAGCAGAGAGCCCAGTGAAGTCACTTAGGACAGTGAGAGCTATAACAACTACTGTGGGCAGATGAAACCAGCCCTGGTGCCTTCGAAACAATGACTCTTTCTCTTTAAACCCAACATCACTTTCCCCAGAAGCTTCACCATGCTGTTTGTCAGATTTCCCCTGGAGGAACAATACAATAATGTTTGCTCTGGACCTGGGAGCCTTTGCTTTGCTTAGAGAATCTAAAAATGTTTTGAGTATTCTGAAAAGCCACAAGCCTGGCTCTGAAAGCTTGCCTGGCCAGTGGGGCAGCCCTGGGAAAACAGAGAAGTTGCACTTTCATGTCCTTGACACAAGGACCTAAATGTCAGCCAGTCTAAGTTCCTCTCCTTTGCCTCTTACGCCAAAGAAGTAAGTACTGTTGTTCTTATCCAACCTCCATTTCAGTATATAAGAGTGATAGTTGTGTTTTTTTTAACTGAATATCAACACAGCCTGCTCCAAGCTGTTGAAATGCGGAGAATCTGCTTTACTCCACACATCTTATACCCACTTCAGAATGCTAAGGTAGCTAGTGATTTTGTTCTTGTCCGGAGAAACAATGCTTCGATCTTCCTACAACCTGACATCCTTCTCATTTGACACCACAGCCTCATGTCCGACTGCTGGTGCTTCATCCTGTGTAAGGAAATCAACAGAAGCAGGCTCCCTTCACAGCAGCACCATGGGACCTCCAAGGAGGAGGCCGAGCACCGTGTGGACGTGTCCGATGGCATCAGACTTGTTCCAGACAAAGCAGAGGCCACAGCCACAGCCCCAGGTAGGTGCTAGCGGTCCAAGCCCCTCTCTGATCCCCGCTGATGATTCGATTCTAAAGTCCTGTGCTCAGCCACGGGCACCAGATTGAGTGGCTATGCTGGGGGTTCTTATGGGTTAATCTGCTTCTGGGGAAAGACTGTCTCCTCCGGTCACCATTATAAAAAAGAGATTGGCTCTGGTTA